>JAGVSQ010006941.1:0-15802 GCA_022683975.1 Rhyacophila evoluta | reverse complement strand
TTACCTGTAACTATATTTTTGTTCAAACTCTAATAGTAATGGAAAGTACGGTTGTGAAAATAAGGCGACAAGGCGCACTTACGTACATGTATGTCGATACTCCTTAATAGGGTTAATAATAGATGATGAATTTCAAATTTAAAAGTCTTTGGATATGTTAAAATTACACAGTATAAAAAAAGAATAGAATAAATCAAAATTTAATATACAACTACCAACAATATGTTTGCTACACTGGTATCGGACATGAAAATATGATAATTTTTTTTTTATAAATATATCGTCGTTGTTAAGGAAATAGCAATTAGCTAACATTTTTTTCTAATGAACTAAAATGTCGAATATGCATATTAAAAAAAAAATAATTTACTGCTGTAATATATGGCTAATAATAAGCGAAAATAATGCAAAAAGTCGTAAAATTTTCCTGATTTCAATACACAAAATAACCTTTAAACGCAATAATTATCTTTTCAACGTATTTTTGCGATACAATGACTATTTATTTAATGCTATTATAAGCCACGTATATGTTCCAAAATCACGACAGTTAACATGCAAATATATGTGCAGACACTTCTGGCACTATGGAGAGCGCCTCACATTCGATACGCTGCGGTATACGCCCGCATAACTTGTATGGAAGCATGGCGATTGATGGAGGCAAATGTATAATACTCTATCTTTACTACAGTACACGTGTGATGTCCAATGCCTTTATTAATTATTTTATTTTTTCTTCTTATATTAAACACTGATCACTTAATATATTTGGTTAATAGGATTGCGATCCTAGTGTTAAAAACATTAAGGAGAACTCAGCTTAATTTATTACGTAACAGATTCTTAAATTTGCATAAATAAAATTTAGTTTGCATACAGAATCTAATATTTTTAGTAATCGCTTTGCTCGTCGGTCAATGAACTTTGCCAACGGTTCTCAAATGTCTTATGAGTAAACACTAGAAAAAACGTAGCTTATATTTTGAATTATGAAAATATTAACTGAAAAAAATGCGTAATCGAAGAATTTATTGTAAATAAATATATATTTTTTTATCATACGCGCTTTGAAAGTTGAGTATATATTATGTAAGGAGTGGGCTTTTTGGGATTTCAAGTGCATCATCATATGCAAAATTGCATACTCAATAAAACGTATATCATAACTCATTTTTGTCAATGTGTGGACTCAATGACGATTGATATCAGTCGACACATATATTAATATGATATATGGAATGGGCATGCTTTCTTATTCTAGATTATAACTGAGGAGGAATATGTATTTGCCGATGAATTTTTTCAGACTTAGGGCGGCGCTAAAATAGAAGAATCTGGCTTATATTGGTAAGTACGTCCCAGATAACTACCTGACAAATCGAGAATGTCAGCTGTTTTTTATTCCTAAATACAGGACTATCCTGTCAGTACGTAACTGAGTTTGGCTTAAGTCACTTTATAAAGTATGGTTTTATTTTTTTGCCATATGTTTTACCATTAGGATATTTTTGCATACCTGTTATGCGGGTGTATACCGTGGCGTAAAGAACGTGGTACGCTCTTCAAAGTGCCAGAAGTATCCCAGGAGCAGCTTCCTAATTCCTCGGTTGGCGTGGACTAAAGTATGCGTCTTTCCTATTTTAACTGCGCCTTGTTAATAACCGAGCAATTAGCATTGCCGAGAATAGACCTACTGCTTTCATTTTGGGCATGCTTTCTTATTGTAGTTTAAAACTGAGGAGGAATATGTATTTGGCGACGCATTTTTCGACTTATGCGTGGTCTTATTGATAACTTTGCCGCTCTTGCTAATGTTGGTCTGCATGTCCCTAATAACTACCTAAGAAATCGGGAACATCAGGTGACTTTCATTCCTAAATGCAGGACTATCCTGCCAGTAGTCAGGACAATGCGGAGGGCAATGGTGATGTTTAACGAAATTCCCTCGGATATTGATGTCTTCCACATAAGTGAGAGCGAGCTTAGATGGATGATACTATATACATTATCAGAATAGGATCTGTCTAACTTACTTGGTAGACACTCTTTTTCTTTTTATACATATACATATTTGTTGTAATTCTTTCTTTATTCTTTTTTTATATTTTGATATGTTTTTGATATCTTCGTCATAACTATATGCATATCGTGTTGTTAACGTATTGAACTTTTAATTTTTAATGTTACAACATGTAATAAATAAATAAATAAAAAATCGTTCGATAAGGTATGTTTATAAAAGCTAGACAATTAGTCTTTGTAGAAACAAAGTCATACAAATGGGGATACTCCCAGATGATGTGATTGGTGTCCTACAATTCGCCACAATAACGATGAACTAAGACGAAATAAAATATTAATATAGATATTGTATGTGTATAGTATATTGCAAGATTTCCTATGCGTGGCAACATAACTTTGCGGACATGGCGAGCGTAATGACTTTAAAGATTTCGGCGTGAAAATTTTTGGCGAGCGTGAATTTCAGCGGTCGGTTCAGTTGGCTGGCATGATTTCATAAAGTAATGTGCATAATATAGCTTGGTCGTCACAATAAAACTAATTGGGATGCCATATTAATGGCACGCCATCTCGAAATGAGCCGAAAAATGCGGTTCTTTAACAGTGTAGTGCATATCAGACGCATCTTCAAAGAAACTATATTATAACCAGTACTTTATTTAAAAACAAAGATGCCAGAAATTGTAATTTTTATTTTTATTAATTTATTGAAAGTCATTTGTTTACCTAAATTTATACTCATTTATTAAAAAGGACACATGATTATGATGTCTGCAATATCGTCGTATTAATGGCAAAAGACGTTAAAGTAAAAAAGTGAGTTTTGAGATAATCGAGTCTTAATGTTTGAGTCTCTCTATTAAATACATTTTACGACCATTTCTATTAAATAATATATTATACCCTAAGAACGTTAAAATTCAGACAGAAAAACAGACATTAAAACTCGATTATCTCAAAACTCACCTTTTTACTTTAATGTCTTTTGCCAGTAATACGACGATATATCAATGTGAAATCATCTTCAAATGGACCATACTATATATTAAACTACTTAATTAATAAATAAAAATACCACGTAACAATGCGCATCATAATTAATTATATTTTTTATAAAAAATAATATTTACAGTTATCAGCCAACCTGGCCCATCACACAATTGCCACTAGTATTCAGTGTAGTGATTGGCCACCAAAGTATCGGTGAGATATCGATCTTATTGACTCATTTAAGAGTTTAAAAGACTTTTGAATAGTTTTATATATTATGATAAGAAATCATTGCGTTTTTAACCATGTTCGCTCTGAAAGCAGATAAAATAGTGTGGATGTGAAGACATGTCTTGATAGATCATTTTTCACGAAAATTGCTGGTCAGACGATTACTCAACCCAAAGGGCATCCATGTCTTCTCGTCTCCCTGGTAGCGTGGAGGTTAGCATACGTGCCTATCAATCCGGGGAACGCGGGTACGATTCCCACACCTGTTGGACTTAAAAAATGCAAGAGTAGGTTGAGCAATAATTGTCTGACAAACAATTCCCGTAAAAAATGATTTATCAAAACATGTCTTCACATTTCGGAGATCCATATACTTCACTTTCGGAATGGATATCTGCGCGCTATGTATATGGATCTCCGCAATGTGAAAACGTCTTGACAAATTATTTTTCACTAGAATTGTTGGTCAGACAACAGTTCAACCTAATGGGCGGACATAGATAGAAATAATAACAAAATACTAATGACTGAAATATAAATATGAATATTAATTAATAAAATTAAAAAAGAAATTTTCAACGAAAAAATAGAAATTGGCTCATCTTTCCAGTCCTGCCACTGTTTTAAATTGAGCCAATTCCTCACGAGTTTCAAGCCGGAACGCGTAAACAGATGCTGTTGAAAATTTGCTCAAGAGACTGAGCTGATAATAAAATGCAACACTGAAATATTTAATACGTCCGAAACGTTGTTGGATTAATCTTCTTGGCTAACATGTTTTTTGACTTTAATTTTCAGCACCATTTTGTTGAAGAATTAGGGTGATCTTCTTTTATGACTTTACATTTAGGTTGTTGTGTCTATTATATTATTATATATTTTTGATGCATTTATTTTTCTATATAAAAATACTCTTAAGCTTTTACAATAATCCCTAGATCGTTATATATTTTGGTGACAATAAGATGACAACACGTATCATACATTTGTTAAATAATTAAGGAGGGCCAAAACACCTTATAAAAAAGTAAGTTTTGGGGCATTAAAGAGAATGAAATACACTTTGGAGTGACTTTGTTTATTTTCATTAGTTTCCCAATACTTACTTTATGTAAGGTTGTTTTAGTCCTCCTAAACAGTTTAACAAATGTGTGATACGTCTTGTCGACTTATACCAATCGATTTGTTTTTCAGAATTTTATTCTTAACAATTCTAAATATTTGACTTCAATGATACTCTACTATGAATCTCTTTTGAAGTCCTTGGTATCGCTTACTCCAGGCCATGTCAGTATTATATATATACACAAATTACAATAGTTTAGATAATATAGATTTTATTAATTGACCATATGTTATATGGGAATCTTTCATTCCTTAGCCTTTAATCGCATGGAAATAATTTACAACCCGTTTAAAATCGTCTGTTAACTTACTGAAGCTAGCCTTAGAATGCTTAAATACTGGGTACTAATAAATGTTCCCATCATCTA
The DNA here is from genome assembly GCA_022683975.1 of Rhyacophila evoluta. Classification (NCBI taxonomy): domain Eukaryota; kingdom Metazoa; phylum Arthropoda; class Insecta; order Trichoptera; family Rhyacophilidae; genus Rhyacophila; species Rhyacophila evoluta. Next base: position 11,063 of record JAGVSQ010006941.1, on the reverse strand, counting down.
CTAGCAACGTCCTCACAGCTGATCATAACCAGACGAATCCGGAGCTTTGATACAGAGAAGCGATCTACTTTATTCGAATGGAATGTCCTGAGAGTACTTAAGACTTGGCTTGCCATGGACTAGATTATATTATCAATCTTAAACAAAAGCTTATTCTGTCATTATTTTTATCGGCAAATAATCTAAAGTCCAACCATTTCAGCGTTTTCTTTCAGTTCTAATTTTTCTTTGGGGTATATTAAAAAGAGATTTTTCACGTTGTTTTAATGGATATCTTATACTAAGCACGACGTGCCGTCTTCATAATATTCGATTGTGAAAAGAAAAAAGGACGTAACCGAGACAGAAAAAATTTCACAGGAGGCACAAAAAACGTTTATTTAATGATTTTGAGCCAGTCAAAACATTACATTGACAAAACCCCGAAGTGCATGAAGACTAAAACTCTTGTTTTATTTACTCAATATAATATTAATTGAATAACTTATTTAAGAAAAACTTATAACATTGATTAGGTAGAAGCTTTTTGCTGGTCGCAATTTTCACAGGCTATCCTTTTTTCAAACTTATATGCCAAATTTTGACACAGATTAGCCATTTTCAGCTTACATTCTTTTGGTAGAATGTGTGTTAAATTTGATACATTTTAATTATCGAATAAAACCTATTTAAATTTAAGGCTACGTTCTTTTCCCTTTCCACAGTCGATATTATAACATATTTGCTTTGGTGTCTTGTGCAAAAACCATTATCTCTGCATTATGATATTATTAATCGAATATTGGCAATATCCCATTAATAATAAATGATAATAAACGCTAACATGTCAACCAGTATTTACTAGCACAGTAATTCGTTCTTTCGTAAACTTTCTCACAAGCTTATGGCTAGATAGATTGAAAGTTATAAATTAAATTCATTCATTTCCAGATATTACAACAGCATAAGCTAAACCGCCTGAAACGATTGACATAATAAGAGCTTTAATATACCGATAATTGTCCATGTTATAATAATTTTGGTCTGGGTACAACTGACTTGTTTGTCGTAATGCTTTTGGGGCAAGTGACGTGCGCAGGATTTGTATAATCAAATAAAGAAGCTTTTAATTTACATCAGGATTTCAGGAGTAAAATATTCCGGATGTATAATGTGCATAGTTTTATAGTTTTGATAATAGAGTGCTTTTAAAGTTTTTTTTTAAAACTTACAGTAAAGTTTCATTGATTTTTAAATATTTAAAGATATGTAGTATTGTTTTTGTTACTTTTACCAAAACGATGAAAAAATACTATTCAATTATCTATACAAATATGGTTTGATGATTTTATTAAATATTTTCATAGGTTTATATTTTCAATGTGTAATTTTATCGGTTTTCATGATAATTTTTTTTAATTGTATTTTGTACACATTGCGGATGATGGCAAAATAAGCTCGCTATTCGCATAGAAATTGCTGGGCCAACCTTCAATTCCATGCGAAATCTCTGGGACTCCAAGCTATACAAAGTAAAAACTAAATGCCACCTGAGCAATGCATGCACTCTGTCGGTGCTGCTCTATGGTTCCGAAACTGCAGGTTCTGAATGCGTTAAGGCTTATTCACAAGCGTAGCTACCGAGGAGCAGTTGTAAACAGGCGCACGAATCATAAGGGGAGCAAAATATTCGAGGGGCAAGTTCATGTAGGAAGTAAATTTTTTAAGCTAGCGTGAGAGCTAAAAAGCGAGATACCATAAAATCTGGAACGAAGTAGAAATCTTAAAACAGCGTAAGAGCTAAAAAAATCAAGAAATCATAAGCGGCGCAACGATTTCACTTGCTCCAGGGCGCTGAATATGTGGCTATGTCAATGGGGTTATTGCCAAAATAAATGTTTTAGTCGAATGTTAGGTTAGGTTAAGTTCGGATATGCTGCAAAATCTGCTGGCCAATGATCCTTTGCACGTCCATGTTGCACTGTGCGTTTATCAATCTTTCTTTCCATAATCTAAAATGTGACAGAATTACAAGAAGCAAAGTCTAATTTCCGCATTACTGTCTACACCGAAGTGGGTTACCTTGTTCATACTCTTGCGTACCTCGTCTACCGAGTATTTACACTCGACAGTTCACGTTTTGTGCATAGCTTTGATTACCTAGCTCAGGACCTACTTGCCCACGCCGGTATACATTTTTAGAATTGAACGGCTTGCAGGGTGTAGACATATTATATATTTTATTTATATAATTACACCACGCAATCAAAGAGTTAATATCAAATGCTTAATCGCCACACATCCGTTTTTTTACTTTAAAAAAATTGTTAATTTGATTGATGCAGTGCCATTTTCAAATAAAATACCGAATACATTTTTACTGGGCTGTAAGGTCTTCCCGGTAGCGTAGTTGGTAGCGTGCGCACTTACCAATTCGGGGAATGCGGGCTTGATTCCCTATATATCGAATATCAAAAATCCAAAAATACAGGACTGGGTGACTATCGGATTGAACAATTGTCTGAGAAACAATTCTCGTGAAAAATAATCTCTCAAGACGTCTTCACATTGTGGAGATCCACATATTCCACTTTCAGCGTGGATATCTTCACAATATGTAAATCCATATTATCTACTTTGGGCGCGAGCATGGTATAAGAAGAAGAAGAAAATTATATTCTATTTCAAGCCTTGTATATATCTCTACATTGTCAAGATTTATTTAAGAATAAAATATATTTCTTTACGATAAATTGTTATTAGCAAGTCCCTCAACCTAATAGGCATTGAACATACTCTGAATCAAAGTATTTTTTTGTAAATATTTGATTTTTAATAAATAATATTTACAGGTCTCAAACCTTTAGTCTTCAGTCCCGAGCTATTCTCAAGCGTTCATTTTTCCATTCAATCACAGTGGGCGTTAATGATATATCGATTCTAGTATTCATAATAATTTAATAACTCAAAATATTTTAAATGTTTATCGGGATTATCGCTTCTGTGTCAACCCTGTCGATTATCCAATACGACGTAATGCTAAATTTTCAATAATTCATGCATCACCTCAACAGGTTATTTAGTAATAAATAAATAAATTGTCTTCCGATAAAGGAAAAACAACAGTTTGAGCAACGTCTTACCAGAGACAACTCGTTGCGAATATTTTTGTTAATTGACCATAAACAAACAAACACGCATTTGATTTATATCAATTCTGTGTGATTGTAATGAGGAAGTAATTTAAGTTATTTGGCGGGCATTTACATTTATTTATTATGAGAGATTTATATGAAATAGATACCACGAAATAATCCTATAATATTTACACAAAGTCAATGTTGTATTTCGTTTACCTTCCATCAGTCACCACGTCTCTACACTCCTTATGCAGGCATATAACGTGACGTAACGTACATGATGCGCTTTGCAAAGTGCCGGAACTATCCCAAGAGCAGCTTTCCATTGCTTTGATTGGAGTGCACTAGAGTGTGCGTGATTCATATTAGAAATATCTACGTCATGTCAATATAGGACCACGTTGAGAAGAAGTCTTTTCGCGCCATAATTTTTGATAGTTTAACCCTCTGAGGAGAATGGACACACGTGTTCGTTCGTTCGCCTTGTCACCTTATTTTCAAACCCATTCTTTTATTTTTTAATAAATTGTAATTATTTATTTTAATATGAATACTAGATAGTTCTATCAATGAAATGTGGAAGTCATTATTATTGAGTTATATTTTGAAGCTAGAATAAAATACATAGGCATTACGAAAAAAAATGAGAAAAAAGTTGACTTCCGAATAGCTCAATTCCCTTATGCCCTTTCCATAATTATTATTGTTTGTAAAAAAAATGAACGATTATTTATATTTCTGTTAACAGAAATACACAAAATATCACAAGCAATGAAATCTATGTCATAGAAGCCATTTTTTCTGATCGCGAATTTCACAGAGCAACCTTTTTCAAACGTAAAAGTTAAAGTAAGATACGAGTACTAAAGTAGCATTTGCAGCTTACATCCTTTTGATAAAACGCGTATTAAGTTGTTAAATTGTGATTATTGAAGAATCATATTTGAAAAAACCCTGAGGGTTACGTCCTTTTTACTTTGTACAGTCGATTATGACTATGAGTGCGTATCAACCATCCATTGGAAAAATAATCGATAATACTTCGCAATATTTTATATTCTCTTATCGCTTCTATATATTTTATTATCATAGAATATTGATAGTGTTTAGTGAGTTTTGTAATGAAAATCCAACCAACGTAAATGTATAAGAAATATTTTTTGGATACAGGTAGTTCCAAATATAAAAAATCATTATTTTTTCAATATATCTGAAGCTAGTTTCTTGTTAGTCAAGGGAGTTTTCAAGGTCTCACATTCAGTTATCATAGCACTGCCTGTATCGTGAGGTATTATTGTTTATGGTACGGAAAACTATTGGGGGAAGCTTAGAATTAGAACCCTTCAAATGTAAGCGGTAATATTTTTACAGTAACAAGATTAGTTACGCAAACACATCATCAACTGAAAATAAATTCCATACGAGCTAGACGCATTTCATTTTGGAGTATATAAATTAGAACGCTGCATGTCTCCCTCTTTGAAAACAAATTCTAACGAAATAAACAACGTCGTAACACAATCCGTTAAATTTACAAACACGTGACAAGGCAACATATATCACACTGAGCACACGGTAGATTTTTTTCTTCTTAAAACTGAAATATATCTGCACCTCCTCTAAAACAGAACGAGTACTATAGGTTCCTGCAAAACACTGTGCTCTGCGAAACAGTATTATATGAGATGTTCCAAGACTAAAAATATTATAAACAAATACTCTTAACTCGATGTTTGCATCATATTATTTTAGAGAGTAAATGGATCTTCGCAATGTGAAAAGGTGTCTTGATTTGAAGATGTTTTTCATCAGAATTGTTAAATTGGTTACCAGACAAATGCTCAACCCAATTGGCCCAATCCAATCCTGTATTTTCGGATTATAAAAATTCAGCACCTGATAAAAGCTCAGACGAACTTATAACAAGTTTTAAGAAGAGATGATTGCGTCCTATACTGAGGGTGAAGTAGTCTGACTTTGTAAGGAACTCGAAGATAAAGAAGCGTATGGGGTAGCCAAATTTTACACTAAAAGTTATGCAGTGACAGAGGAACTGACTGTGGCATGTACTACGGATGCCTCTTTTATTTAATTTTTTTCTTTAACTTTTAACAATATTACCTTCGTTTTTTATGTCCCCTTTTAAATGTGTTTTTAATTATTTTATTTTATTCATTGCGTGTATAGTCTCCATATCGATTATGTGGTGTTGCAAATTTAAATATGATTATTAATATTATTATTACATCACAATATATAAATAACAAAGTTTATCGTTGATAAATTGTAAATACATGGATGAGCTGTCTATATCCAATAAAATATAATATATATTTTCTACATAAATTATATGTACTTTTGTTCCGTAGAAGTAAATATCGGCTACTTGAACTTATTTGACCTGTTTCATCTCCCACATTGCTCATTAAATGTATGTTTACAGGACCGTATTAGGAATTAAAGAAAACATATTTAATTTTTATATTTTTTATTATTAACATAATAATGTCAGCAAAGATATTGCCAATATAAAGCATTTTATGATATTCTATTTTCATCAAAAGTTTCGCATAAAATAAACTCACCGTACAAGTAATAATGTATCTTTTAGTTACAAAAAAAGCACTTGAATTGATGGAAACATTGCTCTGTTATGTAGCCAAATGATGAAACTTTATGATGTTCATTTTAATGGTTATAGATTTTTCATTAAGTTTTTTTAATCTGTCTGAATGAATATGTAAGAAAACGAACCATACAGCCACCAATTGCCTATATTACTGACATAGTGAAGCTATATGTTGCAGATACCTCAAAAGATTTTTAACCTGACCTATTCGTCAAGTTGAACGGTTTTCAAAGTCCTTGAATACCGTTTAATACTATCTACAGAATATATTCTCGACGGAGTTACAGGATACAGGCATGTTCTGGGAGAATGCGAGAATACTTGCGGGCGATAGAGATTCTTGGGTGTAATATGTCGTATCCATATGCTTCACTTAGCGGGCGGATATGGAAGAAGAAGAAGATTTAATATAAAAGTAACGGGAATGCAATATTTTGACAGCTAGAATTACTATAAAAAGTGTTTAAAGATAAAAAAGACAACAAAAGGGAAACATCTTCGTAATACTGGATTCTGTTGAAAGGCAGAAGATTCGAAGGCAGAATTGTCATATTCAGCGCACTAGGTCAAATAAAATCACTGCCCCTCCTATAGTGTTTCATTTTTTTAGCTGTCACGCTACTTTCAAATTTTTACCTGCCTCCAGTTGTTATGGTTAGTCGTTTTTTATTTAGCTCTCACGCTAACTAAAAATTTTACTTCTAATTTTGCACTCCCCATGAGTAGTGCGCCTGTACCAATTGCTCTACCCGCTCTTCATTAGCTAAACCAGTGCTTGAGACACTCCAAATACACAACGAACTAAAGTGCCAATAATTTATACATTTTAAACATATCAGCTTAATGTAGAAAATTTAGAACTTCACAATACGTAGACTTATTATGAAAGATTATTTCGCACGTGAATTGGCTAATCAACTAACTTCTGAACCCAGTAGAGACTGAATTCGTGAATTTCTACACCAAGTGCACACTTACCCACGGGGATGATTTGAAGTATTAGAAAAATAATATTTACAACAAACAAACTAGGTGCAAAAATGAAAGATTATGTAGCAAATATGGAACATAAAGTGGTTATGATTTTTTATTTAGGCCTAAGCAATCCTTATCAAATCTGACAAAATAAGTCTAAACAAAGAAGAGATTCATATACTCCACTTTCCTCAGTCTGTAATATAAATTTTTACATTATAAGAATCTAAATCCTTAATTTTTGAGTCGAAAATGGTTAATAAAATAAAATAGTCGAGGTTTGCCGACTCTGTACTTCCTGGGTGTTACAATATCGAATATCTTGAGGCGTGATGGTACAAGAACTGAGACACGCTTGTGAATTTTTTTGACAGATTTCAAAGGTCCATCAATGTCTAGCTCCAAGATAAATGACGCTACGAAGCCATTACAAAAAACATCCGTGCGTTAATGAAGCTGGCGTTATTAAAAATATAATGCGGTGTGAAATTATGGGAAAGCATTATTTATTTGTATATCTTAAGATAAGAGATAATTTGGTGACTTGAGATGATCATGAATATTTGAATTCTGTCTAATTATTGTCATTAATCTTGCTTCTACAATGCTTGATTGATTTTGATTTTTCAAGCAAATTTTAGATATTACATCACATGTTACATTACATTACATTACAATTTGTTTAGATAGGTAGGGTAGATTTTGGTTTGCATCAATATTTTTTTTACTATTCCGATCCAATTTTACAGGTGCAAGTACAAAATTGTCATCTACAACTCGAGGGTACGATTTATTGAGACCAAATGTATGAACACCGCAGATGGACAGAGAAGATATTTTAACTGCTCATAATTATTCAGCCACACGGTGCTCATCATCTAATCTTATCTAATCTAACTGACAACTTCCAATAACATATCGACTGTAGAAAGGAAAGAGGACGTAACCTTCAGTTTTTTTTCAAAATACCTTTTTTTCGATAGTCTCAATGAATACAACTTAAAACACGTTCTATCAAAAGTATGTAAGCTAAAAATGACTAATAATTATTTAAATTTTGCTTTTAAATTTGAAAATTTTCGACCAGGAAAAAGGACTTCCACTTTATCAACACTGTTGGTTTTTCTTAAATACGTTATTGAATTAAGAGCAGATTGGACAAAATAAAGACCAGTTTAAATTTTCATGTACTTCAAGATATATTTAATGTTTAGAATTTAGTTCAAAATCATTAAATAGAAGATTATGTCTTCTGAAAAATTTGTTCTGTATTGGTTACATCCATTTTCCTCTTCAAAGTCGGAATGGAGCTCAGTGTAAAAACTTTAACTTGTCTTTTGTGTATATTTTGTGATCTCTCTCACTTTTCTTCTAGATCTATCTATCTTTCTCTGAATCTTATATGGTTTCTAAATTGTTATCTTTAAGATATTGTATTTAGATCACATATATTTAAGATCGATACTAACTATGTTTAGATTTCTTTTCTATTAGCGATATATTGTAAAATTAGTGCTGTTCCACACTAAAAGCAGTTAAAAAACAAATCATTATATCACCGTTTTAAAAGTATCTCCATCATTCATCTGCGTAACAAAATTAGAGACATCATTCAAAAATGGGGTTCATTCAGGCTAAACAAAATAACGGAGTTGTTAAAAAGCTTTCGTCTCGTAAAAAGCTTTTTGGGTAATTAGTGACTCCCCTTATGTATTGATTAATTACTGCACCCAATCATTATCGCTCACGTCATTTCTCTGTCACGATGTATTCGGGTATTTATTTATGAACGTACATTAAAGCTTTGCAACACAAATAAAAAGATACATTGAAATTTTTACTTACTTTTAGAGTCAATTGACTAGTTCATTGCTTACGGGCTTTTGAGTCATTTTGGAGTCATTTGATATTCAATAGGTCTTATCCATTTTTGTTGATTCAATCGTTCTTCTTCTGTAGGTCTATAAAGAGCTGTCTTATTTTACAGAAAACGGTGATTATCAAACGATTTCAACGGAATATTTTTACAAAACAGAGTTCAAAACAGTTTAGAGTTTTTAATAGTATAGTGACGCGATAAATATCCAAGACCAAATCGTCTCCCAAAGCGGTGACTAAGGTTTGTATCACTGACAGGAATAATAATAAATTATTCTTAGTTCCGACTCGTCACAGATGAGAATAGTCAGTTTTACTCCGAAGTGGAGATTGCGAGTGAGTTGAAAATCGCGGGTCGCGGCCCGAAATAGTCTCCGGGAATAGATGTGACACAAAGGATTGCGGAATTTGTGGGCGGAGAAGACCAGGCCTAGGGCGGGAGAATAGCCCGGGGCTTTGCTTTTGGTTTACACAAAGAGATATTAGAGCATTGGCGTACATTTTTCATATATTACTAACATGCAGAAATCAGCCAGATAAAAACAAAGTTACAATTACATCAAGGACATTTCTTTAGCATTTGCCCACTACAATATTTTTCGATAGGGTGAAGACATATTAAATACTACTACTGAAATAGTATCGATTTTTAATCCATGATATTTGGATTTCATTGGTCGATAATGTTCCATCAAATAATATAATGTTGTACTTTTTGTCGTTTTTTCAATAACAATGGCTAATATCTTTGGTGAAGAAATTAAGCATAGCGGGTGTTTTCTTTACCATAGAATACCCATTGTCCTTTAGTCTAATGGATAATCCTTTGCGTCCACGACCAACAATTCACTGATGGGACAATTGTTAAATAATTCTTACGTTAAGTTATAAGCGGTGACATGTACTGTGGATTTTTAGGAGAGTCTAGTTACCCCTTTTCATAATTGTCGTGATTCTGGCATGCTGAAAGATTGTCAATTATTATCTAAAATACGAGTTCAGTGGAATTAAGGGACACTGGTTTTACCCAGAATAAAGCAAAGTGGTTGGTTGACGGAGGATCCTGGACGGGCCGCATGATGACTATACAATTTAAATATAATTCAAATACAATAAAAGAAAAAAAACATTATTAACATTAAAAACATAAAACATTAAAGTTATATGTATGCATTACAATGTCTCTCTGGTGGTTGCTTCGGAGCTGGAGCATGCGAGTTCGATTTTCACAATTTTGAAATTACGATTTTTGATACAGAACTGGGTGCCCACTAGGTTAAGCAATTGGCTGAAAATTCATTCTCGTAAAAAAAGATATCAAAAAATGTCTGCACACTATATCGGTTCATATGCTCTACTTTCAGAGATGACATTGTAATTATTTGAAATAAATTACAATAATTTGACTATTTTTTATACTATCGACTGTGGAAAGTAAAAACGACTTCACCCTCAATTTTTCAAAATAGCTTTTATTGGATGATCAGAATGTATACAACTTAATACACGTTCTATTAAAAGAATGTAAGCTGAAAATTTATGCAATAAATTTAGCTTTTAAGCTTAAAAAAGGATGACATGTGAAATTTGCGACCAGGAAAAGGGGCTTCCTCGTAATCGATTGTATATTTTTTGTCAAATAACTTATTAAATTAATATCATATTAAATAAATGAAGCACCAGTTTCAGTCTTCGTGCTCTTCAAGGTTGTCTCCATGTAAAGTTTTGACTTTGACCCAAAATCATTAAATAATCGCTTATTGTGCCTCCTGTAAAATTTGTTCGGTGTGGGCTACGTCCTTTTTTTCTTTCCACAGTCGATACGTTATAATATTAAAAAATAATTAATTATCAGAGATATATCAAATAGTTAGTTATATAATAGTTAAATAAACACGATCGCTGGATTTCTAGTTAACTTATGTTAATCCGGAGTCAAGAGATCGCAAACTTTACTCGCACGCTAATGGATTGGACCCAGTATTTCTCAGTAAATTTATTGGTATTTTGTTTCTTCTGTTTGGGAAGTATTCGGATTATGCCATATAATTTAGTCGCGACGCGTTTGTGATCTAATTTATGCCATGAGATCACACAGCAGTAATAGATTATCAATTACGATACCAATATAACGAAAATAGTAGGAAACATACGTAATATTTAAATCTTCTTCTACAAGCGCCATCAGTCAAGGAAGAGAATTCAAAATGTATGGCACTTGAGTCTACCCTCTGCTTGCAGGATTTTTAATGATTCCGATTCTTCTCCTTGCAAAAAATTATCTTACTAAAATGAAGCATGCCGATAAATAAGGTGGCAACTGAAAGACTGAAGGAACATATTAGCTATTACATATTAATACAGGGGAACACAATCTGCTCTATCAAGAAATTTTGAAGATCAATCAAGCACAGCTATTGAAACTTCCATTATTGAATGATCAGCTAATGTTCCACAATAGT
>JAGVSQ010006940.1:0-15802 GCA_022683975.1 Rhyacophila evoluta | reverse complement strand
CAATTTATTAATTTATTTATTTACTAAAACACTAATTACTTAACTAATAAAATTATTTCAAAAAATTGATGATATTTTAATGTTACCCATTTTTCCTCACATGCCCAAACGTCTTTATTAAACATATACTGAAGAAGGAAGGAAAGGAATTAAAAAGATTGATATTATAAAAATTGGTCGTGACTGGAAATTTTTAAATTAAAGAGTCTTGAACGAGCGCTTGAACTTGACGTTATCAATTAGTGAGTGTGTACGCTCAGAAACAGCAGTAAATAAATTACACTCGAACATTGTATACACGGTCATATGTTCCAGAAAAACGTTATATGGTAAAAATCCATATTTTACGAGATTTGAAGTTCATTCAAAATTTGGGTGTGCATTGCAAAAAGATATCGAATTTCACTGATATCCTTTTAATAAAAAAATTAAAATCAATTTCACATCAAGCACCATCAGTCAAAAATATTAATTAAAGAATATATGTTTATGTATCTATTTAAAAGACTCCTTTTCAAGATGGATTATACGTTTACATTGTCAGAAATTTCTTGAGAATCTTTGGATTTAACCTTTTGAAACTGTCTAATAAGCGATTGTCTGCATGGTAGGTTCGTCTAACATTTTAACTAGTTTTTATTCAGTAAAAGCATGGTCCTTCAATATTTCATTCAGGTCATTAAATCCTCTTCCAGCAATACCATGATAAATGTCAATTGTCTTTTCATATTCATCTTTTATTGGTGGTAAAACATATTCTTCAGGCCACATTTTTTACCAAGGAGCATTTAAATTGGATTTTTTTATTTCCTTCGTTATAAATTTAGTTGAATATAATACTTTTGTAATAATATACTCTAGGGATGTCCAAATCAGACATGCTAATTAAGTTTCAAATGATTGTTTTTTTTTCTAATACTATGTTATATAAATTGTGTTATACAAGAATATGACAATTCATCAACCATGTTATATTGAAATCGTGTTGTATAAGTATCATGTTATACAGGGTTCGAATGTATAACTATTTGACTCAATGCTAATGTTTTAATAATTTTCGTGCAGATTGCTCATAACCAAGCATTATTTTGTTAGCAATCAAAATATATTCTGAACGAGATCCACATATCTAATGTGTATTTATTATCAGTTTAAATTAATAAATAATACAGAATAACTTTTTTCAAATTAGAAACTGTATGCAAGTAATCAATAAGCATTCAAGATAAATCATTTCATGCCAAAACACAAGTCCTTTCTAAGCGCAGTTCTTTTTTACAACGATCTTTTGATTTTAAATCAAGTTTGGTAATATAATATAATATTACCAGGATATAAATTTATTTGATTGAATTTATTTCTAATAAATTCAATAAGAAAAATACATACATCTCCAAAATAAATAATGATTATTTCTTTATTGAAAAAAAAAAATCATAAAAAGTGAGTCTAGATAAATAATAAGTTTAAATATTTCTAACCCAGAACAGTCATGTAATTTCATTTTCAAAATTTTGTTTCAAAATTTATTAAACATAATTAAATAAAAAATACGAATATTTTTAATAAAAAGCCCCTAATCATGAATATGCATAGTACTTGCCATGAAAATTAGTAAATTTAACATAACGGTAACACTTTGTTGTTGACACCCATAATGGGTGACTGGTAATTGTCATTTTCAACTATTTTTCGTTTTGTTTATTATAGTTTTTTCGGATTTCATGTACATTTATTTTATGTTAATTAATAAAATCCAAATCTAAAACGCCCATCATGGGGACAAGCGCGGCGGGAAGTGATCTCCATTCGGACAGACTGGCGAAACTGCAAGCCCGAAAAAAAGAATTGGAGATTCTTCTGGCCGCTAAGAATGAAGACCTTTACAGATTGTGCGTTCAAGAAGTGCGGCTAACGGGAGTTATGCCTCCAGAAGTCCCAGCGGAAGCTCCAGCAGAGTCATCTGTCACAGACTCTGAATCCGAACGTCGCCGCGGTACCGCTGACGAAGGCATTTCTGGGACGCCGCGACTCTCGCACCGCCGCCCCTCGGAGACGGGTGGGGACGCTGGGTCCCCCTCGAGACGGCGGCGGTCTCACCGTCTGTCGACTCAGTCTGTTCCAGGAGTGCCCGCCGTCAGGAACGAACCATTAGGACGACCTCGAAAGACTGAAGGCGCATCTGCCGATCGTATTCCTACAGCCCCTGACACCCGTGGAATCCCATCTTCGTGGTCGTATCCTGCTCCACCGCCACGTCGGCCTCCTACAGAATCCCTCCCTGGTGCACACTCCAGACATCGCACTGTCACTGTAGAGCGGTTTGATGGATATTATCATTCCTCCGGTCCCGAAGCACTGCGTTTTTCACGTTCACGTGAAACCCATTTCAGTTCTTCCCATCCAGACGTCACAGTCAGGGGTGGGCGGCCAGCGCTTGGCAGTGGCGAACCCGACCATGCGCCTCTATTATTTCAATTTGCATCCCGCCTCAAAGCTCATAGCCAACATCTGTCAGCTGGTCCAAGGCCTGTGCATAGAACAGATCCTACACGCCGGAATACACTGCAGCGGGCGCAGACATATCACCTTGCCTCCCGTTCTGATGCTGTCTCTCTTGCCGGTGATGCATCTGTAGGACTTGTCCACTATGCTCCCGAGCAAGACCCGCGACGGCTCCCTCCAGCCCCACATTCTCCACGTACCCCTGTTGGACTTGCATTTCCGGTAGTAGGAGATGATCGTCTTGATGATACTTATGATCAGAAGGCAAAAGAAAAAGAGTGGTACGAATCGTCTTTGGATTCTCCATCCGTCCCGGACCCCGCATCGCCACGGAGAACTGGCAGCCTACGTCGACCTCCACCACGCCCCCCATCACCTAAAGCCCCTGCTCGCCCTCTACCTCGTGATGTGGCTTATGAATCCCCCCAAAATTGCACCGTCGTTGAATCAGGAAAGTGGATTCCATACCGAGAGGAAACCAAGCCTTTCGAGATGTCAGATTTTTACAAATACTCAGTCAAATTTCGACAGAATGGTGCTCCCGAGCCCAAGCCCAAGATGGCCTCACCTCCAGGGAATGCAGGCGGTGGTTTTCATCCCACCGATGACTTACTTACACACATGTTCCATTAGGGATGTCTGCCACTGCACCCATCAACTCTCATTGTCTCTGCCTGTATTTTTATCGTGATTCCAATGAGTGGTTTTTTCCAAATTAGGTATAATTATACTGTATCTACCGTATGGAATGTTCCCTCTAAGCTGTATTCAGCAGTTTTAAAAGTCACGCACACTGATCGCAGGCTACCGTGTAGCCTATTTTTTTCTTGATTAATTTATAAATAACACTTTTATTTATATATCTACACAATTTTATGTATGTTGAATATTATAGAAAAATACTTATTTTATATAAGATGTTAGTGCTTGATGATGTGAGTCGAAAGTGCCCATAATAATATAACTTCAGAAAAGAGAATTGTTTTGGAATGCGTTCCTACTGGCCCAAAAGGCCAGCGCAAAGTTGGCAACCCAATGCTCAGCCTTTTGATTTTTCATGTAGAGAACCTTCTGTCTTATATACTATATTCAATATGAAAAATATTTTTTTGTGTATATATAATGTGTTATACTCGTATATTGAGATGGCATATTGTGCAAGAAAATTACAAGAAAAAAATATATTACTGCAAGTTGATTTTACATAATGCACTTTTATTGAACTGTTACTAAATTAATAGTCAAATAATTTTTTATAGCAATATAATCTTGACTGTTTGATAACAGGATCACTCTGAGAATATTTAGACTTAAGTTTTTTTTTACTGGTGTTCATTATTACACAAGAAACAAATTATTGACAATACTTTCATATTTCCTATTTAGATAAATAAGATAACATAGCACATCTTGTTGGAAAAATAAATTTTATATTTAAATAAAAAAATATACAATGCTTAATAATAAAGAGAATTATAGTTACTACCGCAATTTAATGCACATATTCAAGTTTATATTAAGCTATGACAAACAATAATACAATTGTATTAATTATTTTGTCAAAAAGTGTTCTGATATTACAAATTTAGCAAATTAATAATAGCTGTGGATAAGAATAATATATTTGGTTGGATTTCAGTTTTTTGTCACATTAAGTGGGAAAATTATGTTGAAAAATGTATTTTGTGACTTAAAAGTAGAAAAGCTTTGTTTTACTTTTAGAATCCTATATTGTTATTAAATATTTGCACTTGTGCATTGGGACACAATAACAAGTGTCCGTCTTTGAAATCCTGCCTTAATCTCGAGTTGCTTTTTTACAATATTTTTTATAAGTCGTAGATATAACTATTATAACTGTAATACTTAGTACAAAATTTAATATAATTACCAAAAAATTTGGTGTTTGCAACGTTTCTATTTTTTACATTTTATGTATTTTGAGATAATGACAAAATACTAAATAAATATTATATAACTATATAATTTAAAGCCTATTTAACATGCCAACAGATGCCTTCGCTTTGTAAAATTTGATAAAATAAGTAAATAAGTTCTTGATTGATAACTAAAGATACAACCCTGAGGATGTAGCTCTGTCTATCTGGATACGTATTTGATTGTCTTTTTTGAGGATTGGTTGTTTCATATTTACATAAGGACTATTCACAGTAATAAGTCATAGATAATATAAATTCTAGATAATATAAAATAATCAACGTATGATTCTAATTTTGTAATCTAGTTATATAAACGCTGTTACTATGGATTCAGGTAGTTGCCTTTTAATCTTGGATTGAGGGGGTCAAGAAAAAACGCCACTATCTCATATTGTATTAATCTTAAACACATTTATGTCCGCAACATTTTATATAATATCTATAATAATTTATTTAAACTCACTTATTCATACAAAAGTAATTATGATGCCAGTATCGAATTTATTTGATTTTCTGTGATATGATTTTGATGTGCGTTGACAGTGGCGTTCTTACTTTTAACCCCTCGATTGTTGTCTAAGTAATCAATACCAGTGAATTATAATTTTTAATCATCATTATTAAAATATCCAATGCTGAATTGCCACAACACAGAAAAACTATTGTAACACAAAATATTTAAATATTTTTTCAATATGTTATAATAGCCGTACTATTATATTATATCCTATTATACTTAAAATCACAAAATGCCTTAAATAGTTTACATGTTTAGCAAGGAAGTTATGTTACACGATAATATTTACAATTATTTTAATTAAATGTCAAATTTGTAAAGGACTTGCTTATTTCACAAATTTGATGAGCCAAAATTTTATTTGAATTCCAGTAGAGGAGAGTTAGAATACGTAAATCCTGTATCATAAAAATGTGGTTCAGCTTTTATAGAGACTGTATATCTAACTGCAATGACATAGTTTACAGATGGGGATGCATTATTGTGAGGCAGTTTCTTGAAAATAATTTTGTCAATTCTGCATAGGTAGGTGGACATATGATAGTTTTTAAAGCGTGTTGCCAAACTATTGTAAAAATACTATCTTGTCAGATTGCCATTGTGATGGAACTGATACATACAATACCAAAAAAAAAAATGATGCAATCATGATTTCATTTAAAATATACATACCACCATTAGTATGTTCAACACATTGACTGCTGCTAAAATATCATAAACAATAGTGGGATGCTCAAAAATTAGTCTTATTAATAACTAAAGATAATCTGTTATGACAGGTGCCTAGCTGTAGGTTACAATCATTTCAAACCACTCTCGGATAAGTCATAGAGACTCCTTATAAAAATGCCCACGCCTGGCGTGGGAACCGCATCTCAAAATTATCCAATAACGTGCCTGGCGTGGGCTCAGCGTCCAACGTGTTAAAAACATGAGAAAATATATATTTATTATCGTGTAATGTCCGCTATAAATAAATTATATTTTGCCAATTAATGAATATTATTATGTCAAGTATATTGTGATTGTGATTGTACATATGACTGGCTCAGTGCCAAGCATGATTAACACATTGACTGTCATGGAATTTTTGACGATTTCGGTCTAAAGAGCCAATTTAATTTAATCATGTTATATAATGAAAAACTTTAATAACACTAAATCAAAAAGCTTAAATATAAAGCTTTGTATAAATGTATTTTCTGTTCATTTAAGCCAAACCTGATTTTTTATTTTCTTTTCTGAGGCCATCTATTCATATTTACACTGTTATGCTACGAATTTCCTCGTAGCTGTACAAATATGGCAAGTAATGAAGGGACGAGATAGCTCGTAGTAAGCGTCCTGGGCAAGTAAACAACCTATGAGATATCTTGTGGTTGGCAGTCAACGTGGTAACCCACATTTTCTAAATATAGCGTTTTTTTCTTCCAAATTAGTTGAAAACATCAATCTATCAGTGGCGATATGACTGACTCTCAATACGTAGTCAGATCATCACTAGTAACTGTTACTGTTTCTGGCAACTATGAATTCATTTATTTATCATTTCATTATAATTTAAAATACTAAAATGTTAGAAAAAGTTTGACATCTCTTTGGGGCCACTTGAAGATGTAATTCAATTTTATAAAATGTAAAAATCTGCCTGTAATCTGTTTTATTATACTAATACGACATGACTAGAAATATGATATTTATAATTGATTTGCTGTAATTGAATTGTCATGACACATTTAATGCCTTGTAATATTATGTAAGTTATAGGGTAATGAAACTATTTTTATATGACATTTTAATACATTTATATTTGTTATGAATACAAAATAAAATTGATTCTTTAGAAAGTGTACATTATTAATAAATTAAGATCATTGATTTGTATTAGTGGGACCAGAGTCGAGCAGAGAGCGTAGAGTTACTAGTGGTAGTTAAGCTTTGGGAACAACCTCTGGTTGAAATGTTGTCGTGCCTTGGCGTAGTGCAGTGCCGACCTTTTTCCAGGGTTGAAACCACCGTTTAAGTAATCATCATCTTGTCCTGTTGAAATAATAGCAATGAAATTGTCAGTGGAGAATTTACTTATAGTAGTCCAGGAAAGAACAAAGTGATAATAATCTTATTATCTACACTTACACATTGTTCATTTAATTTTTAAAAAGTTTGTCCTAAAATGACAGTCCGTATAGAAATTTACATATTTTATATGGTTTTTACTTTAAAAATTAATTTTCGTTAAGCAGTCATTCAGTAATATTAATTGTTTGAATATTTTTTTGCCAACAATATCAATAAAATTTTAAAACGGCTCAAGATTAATGAATACATTTTTGCCTTAAATCAATTATGTATATCGAATTGGCTATTAGGTATTTATTAGATATTCTCTTATATTCATAATTGAATTGATAATATTGGTGTAGATTTTTTTTTCTTGTACACAAGAAAAATAATAAAGAAAGTAGACATTTGACTGTCAATTACTATTTAAAATTACATGTAGTATGGGATGCTACTAGTGTATTAAAAGTATATTATAGATCTCCAAAGTGAGCAGATATTTCATTAGATTTTTTGCAATGATTATTTGCTTATTCGACAAGTGTGAAACCAGTGCCTTAGGTGAAAATGCACTTGAAAAAAACTTTCATCTATTTTTATTGCTTTGGGATTCAAAATAATTAGTAAGTGGTAGTAATGTTTTTATTATAATATAACGCCTAAGAAAGATAATAGTTGACTTGGATTTATAATCGGGACTGTGTTACTGAAATATGCTATTGCAGTAATGAAAATGTGCTGATACTCTTAAATTTCATAGTTTTGTAAATTGTATTGTATAATGTCTAAATTATCCAATAAAAAATGGAATTGAATACCTGATCCAGGAATCTGTCCATTGATGCATCCTTCATCCCACATATTGGCGCACCGCTTGCCTGGGTTGAAATTTCCGCTCAAGTAGTCATCATCCTGACCTATGTTGAAGTAAAATCATTTAACAGTTTAGTATTTTTATTGACTATTTTCTGAATAGTAGTTTTACATACTGAAATAAAACCCAATTTCTCTCAAATTCTATTATCCAGAATAATGCATGTTAGATTTATTAAATAAACATGTAGAGAAGTCTATATACTTCCACAATGTTAAGATGTATCTTGATAGATTTTTGGAACTGTTTTTAGTGAGGATTAATTATTAGCCAATTGCCTCATAGCAAAGTAGTCAATCGTTGGGATATGATGTGTCTAATAGGTATTTGGATTGCAAGGTGGGAGCCCGTAGCTATATTAGAATGTATACATTATTTTCAACTGTATTTTGTTCTAGGATATGAGTTTTATGTGAGTGAAAAATATAAAAAGAAAAGTTAATATATCTTCTCAGTGTCGGGATTTAAATATTCTGCATTGGAGTAATCTGATTAACTGCAAAAATTGCATGCTTTAGATCTGAGTTAATATAATAAAAAAGTCATAAAGATCTAAGTGCAAGTGTAAATAAATATTCAGACTACAGGATCCGTGACTCATGAATTACAAATATATAGAACAGCATAATTCTTATTTACACCTAGCATACATAAATCAAAAATAAAATTCCTGATGAAATTTCTTAATATACTAACTCTTACTATCACAACATTTATTCAAGTAAATAAAAAAATATATTGTTTACCTGATCCAGGGATTTGTCCATTGATACATCCTTCGTCCCACATGTTTGCGCATCTCTTTCCAGGACCAAAATCGCCATTCAGAAAATTGTCGTCGCTTCCTGATCCAACCAGTTGACCGTTGATGCATCCTTCATCCCACAAGTTTGCACACCGCTTCATACAATCAACGGACTGCCAGATGCAAAAAGTAGCGAAAATAATGCAAATTGTCTTCATTTTGTGAATATTTTTTCAACCCTTGATTTGATTTAGACTGTTGGACTGTTAAGACTCCACACCAATACTAAATTTATCCAACAGTGCCAGTGAATATTTATATGATTCCAATATTTGCTTACCACTTGATTCATTGATAATAATAATTCAATCATATTATTCAGCAAATATAATATACTTAATGATAACAGTTTGAGTTTATAGTACAGTAATATAATTTCTAAGCTTTTTTCAGTTTCAAGTTTACTTTATAGTAATTTTGTGGAAAAGCTATCAAATGAAATATTAAATAAAACACTTAACTAATTATATGAATTTTATTAACGTGTTTTCAACTGATTCAGATTATATAAATATTTCCATAAAAATTATTTATCAATTTTTAAAAGATATCTTCAAAAAGAATCATCATAAATTTATGATCTTGGTTAATGATGTGTGTAATGACGGTAAGACAATTTTCCCACCATCAGTGTTATGTCAGTTCTTCGGTCTTGCATTCTGTGCCAATAATGGTTATCGATATTGAAGAGTAAATTTGAGAAGGGATAAAGAAATCAAGATGTTTTTCGATTCAATCTGATGAATTGACTGACGTGAGTAATCATGATATTTTACTTTGTTCTACTTTTTTTTTAGAAATATGGTGAAAGTGAAAACTTCAGAGAGGAATACACTAGTTTAGAGATATTTGGCGCTCTTAATGGGTATGTACAGACAGTACTGTAAGAAAGACTGGGTATCTCTGTGGTGTAGTTCTAAAAATAAAAGATGTCCCTCACTCAGAAATTTTCTTCGAGAACAATTAGTTGCAAAGAAGCTCTCTTCTATGCTAAACGCATTGATGAGTGACAATAAAGATCATAAATGAAAGTCGTCATCCCGAGTTGTTTATGACACTGTGGGAGAGTAGCTAAAAACACCAACATCTCCTTACCCACGTAAAAATGCATTGGCTATCCAGAGGAAGTGTTGTTTCAGAACTGAGAGAAGAAGTAAAGCAGTTGCCAAGAGTGTGAAACCTGGCTCTATTAGAGCCTTTGTTGGGTGATGAATAGATGGCTAAGCTTGCATATTTTGCGGATATATTTAGTCATCTTAATGAACTGAAATGTTGCCTCTTTGAGATAGTCGCATACAACAAGAAACAGCTACTTTCAAATATCATTTTCCTAATTAATGTTTGTGACATTTATACATATACTTCTGCTCCAATGCAGTAATGTAACTTTAGCATTACATTAACATGACCTATGCTGTTTGAGTATATTCAATTTTTCCATTCAATTCAATCCTATTCAACTTTTAGAATCCATATATTTAATATGGTATATAGCTGAGGTAGCCAAAGCGCAACTCTCACAGTGGTGTGGGGCTCTTAAATACAAAAAAAATGTTTACATGAAATTTATCAATATTGACATTTCTTGTTACAAATTTATTTAAAAACAAAAAATTCATATGAAAAGACATTGTTCTGATTTTATCACAGAATTGTAATATCTTAAAATAAAGATTTGCTTATGAATGCTTTACGAATTTTGAGTTGACTACCGAAAGAGTGATGGCTTGTAAAATCAGTACGCACAAACTCAATCACATGCTAATCAGTTGTAACAGACCTATCTTTATTTTTTATAAATTTAAGTGTTGAATACAAACTCATAGCAATATGAAGTACCGAAAATTGAGATTATTGCCAGTGCACTCTTTGGTTTTAAGATATTTTAGTTCCAGAACTTGTTTTCAAAATTCAATAGTTGAACATTTTGCGAGGTTTCAAATCAAGCTGACTGGGAGAAGGGTGAACTGAACCTTAACTAAAAAAATTAAATAAATGTTTCAAATTCTTATTGTTTATTATTAAAGATAAATGAAAAGCTTTTTAAAAAATCCTTAATGAAATGCGGCTCCCAAAGATAGTGTAGATGGCTACCCCTGACCTTAGTGTTAGATTACTGATTAAAACATGATTTTTCTCACTAATAGTGATGTTTGCTCTGCTTAGATAAAAATAAATGTAAAGTTAGGAACCATAGGGATGGGTGAACTACATACTAGAGATTGGCAGTTCTGATGAAGAAATATAACTTGAAAATTATAGGAAATAAAAACAAGATATGAGATTCCAATTTTATATTTTTTTAAAATGAAATGATCATACAAATTGTTTAATACACGTAAACATAGAAATGTAATTTAAAAACAGCATATCCACGGTTAAATGATATTGAATTTTAATAAACTTAATTCACATATTACAGTTGAGTATTCAAAATAAATAAATATCCAATAGTAACATAGTTTTTGCTTCATATTTATATTTTATTAGTTTTTTTAAAAACTGTTTTTAAATCTACAAGGTAGAAATACATATCAGTCTTCACATACAAAAAAAGAAAAATTAAATACACTGAAAAGTATAAGTTAACAATATGTGCAGAGAAGCAGTTAGAAGAGTTCAATTGCAACATCATATTTGCATTATAAAACAATAAATTGACATCAAGCCATCAAGAAAAGAATCTTTGTAATAAGTGTTACATTGAACAATAATTTTAAGACTGGATACAATAATATACTGTACATCGTCACAGATAATTAATACACTGAGACATAAAAAACTGAGAAATCATCTCAAAGATACCAAAATTAATATTTCAAATAGTTTAGTAAAATATTGCTTAAATAGTATATTATTATTTGTTTTCAATTGACAGTTTTCTGAATCAATAGGTAGACAAAGAATTATGACTGACCAAATATGGGTATGTACACAATGGAAGGTGGCGAAAAAGTATGGAAGAGATAATAAACTGACAAAAGACGATAGTTTTAAACCAAAATTCAAGATTCCCTTGTATTCAATACACTTGTTTTGACAGTGTTACTTGCCAGACATGAAATATAGTACGTGATCAACTGCATGTTGAGCTTTGTGGACAGATGCTTGTCGTATATGCTGTAGATAGTGTGAAATATCTTAAAAATATTAATTATGCAGACTTTCATCACCAAAGTCAATGTGACATTGGGTATGGCTCGGTGGCATGCTGCAGATATCCCAACAAGTCTTTTTCTTACCAGCCTCTTCCAAATGCCACCCACAGGGTGTATTCAGCAAAGCTATGGGATGTTGGCGTGAAATGAGGAGGATTCTTATAGGTACTGTCCATATGCAGCATTTATTATCAGGACAAACATTTTTTTTTACATTTTAAAAACAATAAAAAATACTTGGGAAACAAAATTTCTTCTACTAAAAATATCACAATATAATATTTGCCAGTTATTATATAATTACAATTTTACTATGATACAAATTTGTGCGATGACTTTAACGTTAATTAGTCACAGAAATGGTGATTTATGATTTCATTTGATATTGCTTATCATTGCTTAATAATTACAGATTTTTGGCAAGAATTATTTTCATGACATTTCCTTTTATTGCTTCACCTCACTGTGTACAACCTAAAGCAATATTAAGATATGGTGTGGGAGGTAGAGGAATCCTTAAGAATCGAGTCGTGCCAATACTTTCTTGTAACAAGTTTCCAGTGCACTGTATTGACTGTTCAGTCTTTGGTAACTTTCCTCTTGACCAGTGATAGATACGGCAGCAGCATATTCTTCTGCTTTTAATACCTTCTGAAGTTTTTTCATCTCATTTTTCTTTTTCTGAAAACAATTAAATTCAAATACAACTTTTTACAGAATATATCTACAACTTGTATACAAAAAAAAAATTTAGAATTCCAAATATGAAATAAAAAGGGAACATAAATTTTGATTTAGTAAAGCTCGTTAATTTATATAACTCAACTTTTAAACAGATCACCATTTGCAAACTGGAATTCATCTTTTAGTATATTCAAACTGTATTTACACATTTGCAATTATACAGCCTAGATGTTAGATTGTAATTACATTATGTTACTAATAACCTAATAAAAAAAAACTTATTGTCATTAAATTCAGAACTGAATGTATTTTGAGATATTAAAATCTGAATGGGTTTTGAGATAATAATAACTGTATTTCCCAACAACACGGTTTTTGAATATATAAATAAATCTTCCATATTATAAGAATAATGTAAATTATATTATTACAAAAAAATATATATATGAAAATATTTCATGAAAGCGGCAATTCCTTTGATTCAATATAAAAAAAATACAGATGATGATACATGATTTTTTTAGCGTTTTCGGGAAATTAATCAAATAGTAATAAAATTCTATTGAATGAAAGTATTATGATTTTGTGTGGTCTTATTATTGAATCAGTTATCAATATTAATAGAATTATTGCAGAGCAAATATGGATAAGCTTATTAAAAACTTGTTATCTGATCTGAATATTATATTGAATTGTGGTGATATTTATTGACTACAGGATACTCCAAATATTAATATAATTATGCAGAACAGTAAGGTAAAACTAACATCCTTTAATTATATTACTTGCAGAATAATAATTATTTTCATCTATCATGCTACCTGTGACAAGTATCCATCAAATAGAGCTCATCCTTTTTGAAATATGATATTTATTTAATGATATGATATAATACTTTATAGTTGAATATTTAAAATATATATATTCTTCTTTCTTCTTATCTACAGTGTGAAGATGTCTTTACAGATATTTTTTTTCACAAGAATTGTTTATCAGACCATTACTCAACCCAATGGGCATGCAGTCCTGCAATTTTGGATTGTTAAAAATTCGACAGATGCTGGCTAGCTACCCAGTGATCGGCTGCTTAAGGAAATGACTTTGATATGTTATAACAGGCTTATTGACCCAGTTTTAATGAACTGCTGATGGTTTTTGTATTTAGAAAGCATGTATTTTACTGAATATATATACATCTTTTGTAATGTTTAAGCCTACATAATTATGAAAAAAATAAAAAATGTCTAAAATAAACAGTGATGGGCCATTTGTCTTGGTAAAATATTGTGGTAGATCTAAGGAATATACTACTGTGAATGATATCTAATAACGAAAAATCACAATCAAGGATTTTAATCTATTTTTTGTGTTTTACCGCCAATACCGCCTGTATACCCTGTCAGATTCCAAAATTTTTAACAATAAATTGTGAATCATTATGCCCTATTTTTAATTCTATTATAATTCATCTTGACCAAACGAAAGGCGACAGTATTATTTGTTTCATGTATATTTTATTTTAATAATATTTTGGTCATTCATATCTACAAGATAAATGAGAGAAATAAAAAATTACTTTTAATTTCTATAATTGCTTTCTATGAGAATAGAGTTAAAATCACTAAACACATATAGAGCATGTCAGTGAAATAAACTGTAAAAACGAAATCTATTAATTATATAAATGTTTTTGGTATTAGTTTGACCTTTGCCAGCAGTTTTGGTGTGCATTTTAATAATGTATTATTGAATCAAACAATCGAGGTTTGCACTAGTATATTCCATGTATGTTACTAAATTTGTACCCGGCTACATACAATATATTGATTTACACAATTATCTAAAGATTGATTTGTTATCACAGAAAACTCTATCTGTGCAAAAACTGCTGTTATTTATATATTTTACTCAATAAATTTCAATGCTGCAAGGGGAATGATGATTAGTTAAGTACCTGAAAGGGAGCATTAAGTCTATTTTTAACGTCCAGCCTGTAGAGTTGGTAGGCCTGCGGATCAGAGGTGTTGGTGTGGCGAAGTCGGAGGATCTCATAGACGCGTCGAGCTTGACGACTGTTGATTTTCAATTTACTGCGAGCCTGATTGGCCATTTCTTTGGTGAATCTAATACATTTTCAAATTTATTATTGATTTCAGATATATTTTATTGAATGTATGGAATCACTTTTAAATAAATATTTAGAATTACCCTTTTGTCAAATTGGCAGGGTCATATGCAGGTAGGTTTTCACAATTTTCTGTATCTACATAATCCCGGATTCTCTGAAACTCTTCGGAAGGATCTTCTACAGTTATATCCACAACGTTGCTCAGTGGGATAAAATGTGAATAAATTGCCTGTAACAATAAATTGGATCAGTTTTATTCACTCGAGTGAAAGTATAAAATTATAGCCAAATAATTAGCTCTCGTAAAATGTTTTATAAATAAAGCTATCAATTTATAATTCAATGAAATCACTGTAAATATAAAATCGTACCTCACTAAGTAAAAATTAACAAAATTAGTAATGAGATTTTACAGCCTTGCATTGGTTGAAAATTGTGTATTTTAACACCAAATCCCGACATTTGGAGTCCATTCTCAAAAGATATTAATGTAGTCCACATTCTAGTACTCTAAACAAAGCATAATATTCAGAAGCATTTCACTCTGATTTCACATTGATCGTAATATCATAAGTTTCCTTAATCGAAAAAAAAAATATGAGGAAAACCACACGGTGATAACCCTTTATAAATAATATTGAATAATCAAAAATAAAAAAAGTAACAGTTACATGTAAGAGTTGCGCGCCCAAACCAAGCTTCTGGAAAGGCGGAAGAATGAGAGCTTGCGAGATGCGCGGTCGGGTGTGGACAGGGTATGCATAGTAGCGGTATACTGTGCTCATGCCAACCACGGCACGTCTTATGCTACCATCACTGCCTTTATAGCGCTCATACCTAGCAAATATTATCATCATTTAAGACATACAACGTAAAAATAATTTATAGAGGACAAATAAGTAGCAAAAGTTTACTCAAGTCTTCTTATTATGTCATGAATGAAAAAATAATGATAAGTTCAAAATAACTACTTTTCAAACGCTTAAAATGTACAATGTTTGCAATTTTTTATGCACACACATTTACACGTAACATCTGATCCTTTATAGCAGAGCTCCACAACCGGTGTGCCGTAAGCCGAATACAGGTGTGCCGCGGTCAAATACAATGTATTTGAAATTTTACAATTT
>JAGVSQ010006939.1:2006-15803 GCA_022683975.1 Rhyacophila evoluta | reverse complement strand
TGCGAACTTCGTTGCCAGAGTTTGCAGGATCGAGTCGTACAACTAACTGCATAATGAATTTTTTTTAGTGAAATAAATCTTCACATCGTGAACTTTTGTGTGCGTATTTTACTTTCAAAACAAAAATAGCGTAAAATGCGTTAGCAAATCTCAAATAATTTCGACTCTTTTTGGGTTCTTCAGTCGAGTGAATTAATTTGTTTCGCAGTCATTTTCAAAACAGCTTCATATCATTTACGGCTTACAATCTTATCTTTATAAAATAAATTCTTCCCATTTTACTTCATATTAAGAAGTCTTTAAGTTTATTTTTACAACCCGTAGTTCCGATGCCTTGAAAACTTCATTCGTAGACAGTAAAATTCTCACCGTTTGAGTTTTAGACTTAACGCAGAGTGGCATAAAATTATTCGACTCGGCGAAAACACTGGAACATGTAAATGGCCGATCGCTTTTATTACTCCAACTTTGATTCGATTACAAACATTGAAGTTCAATTTCCAACTTGATAACCGTTTAATTTATAAATCCGGCAATAATTGCAAGAGGATTCGGTTTGTCGAAAATTAATATTCAGAACGTATTTCGACAGTTTCTAGAACCGAAAGCTTATTAAAATTTCCAATATATCACGATCTCTACTATACGATTACAGAATTTATTTTCTCCAAGTTATTTTTGACATATTTTTCAATATGTTCTATTTATTGTTCAACAAAAATCTTAAATTCTTTGAATATATCAAAACATTATTTTTTTCAGTGATTTACATAACTCATTTTCAGGATATCTAAAAAACGAAAACATACAAATTTTTATTACAGTTTAAATTATTTCACTAAGAAAAAGAATAAGGACGTACCCCACACAGAATATTTTTAACGGGAAAAAAACATTGATAAAAGAAGAAGATATAAAGAAAAAAATCTCGCCATTGAATCAAGCATAGAAACTAGATTTTTAGTTTTTAACTAGAACAATTTTCTATTCAATAATCTACATTGTTTCTGGATAATTTCTTCTTAAACTTTAAAATTCATTTTAAATTTGTATACCGATCAAGACATACGTTGAAATTCTGATTTAAAATATATAATTTAATTTCAATCAAATAGAATGCCCATTAAAAAAAAAATGAAATTAATTTTCCTGTATTGACATTAATAATTTCCATACCAACGTTACATTTAATTACACATTATGTTTGTTGGTAGAGCAAACGTTATATCCAAGTCTTTGGTCGATAAGCCATAAGTATTCTACGAAAATTTAAAAATGGAATAAATCTAATATTTTCAATCGTATCTTACTTTATATATCTTTGAAGAAAAAAATTATGAAAAAGTGTCTAATAATAAATCTATGACGTACCAAGCACTTTTATATTTTCTTTTTCAATATGTCTACTCCAAATGTATTCATTGCAAACAGATTTCCAAAATGTTTGGATTGTTTGAGCTACTTATGCAATCTGTTACTCGTCTGATTTTAATGTATATATATCTAATAGCTATGGGATTTGAAGATGTAACCTTTGATGCAGAGCGAGTCACAAGAGTCGCTTACCAACTCGACTACCGAGAATAAAATCACCTTTATATTTACTGCACAATAAAAAAATATTTCTATAGAAAAGACACAAAATTTCCAATTTAAATTTAGGGGGAAAAATTTTCTTTTCTCGATTTAAAGCAGATGTTTATGCGGAGGAAAGAATATAACTCTTAATAATAATGATAAACAGTATACACGAAAATTGTGTAGCATCTACCCGAGAGATGAATGGAATCCATCATTGTCACTCAGGATTAGAAATCCGTCTGCCATTTTATCTTTCAACGCTGATGTACTTCCTCTCCCATCTCCGAGTCGCATATATATTTCACATATTTCGTAAACGTGCCTGCACTTTATTTACGTTATTCTCGATATATACATTACGAAAATGTATGCCATTTTACGCCCAATAAATCGTAAAGATATGCTAATATGCATACAACGCTATGCTGTGCAATATCTTTAGAAAAACTCAAGACTTTATAAATACCAACTGAATAATATTACAATTAACATTATTACTAATATCACATCGATTGGTACATTAGCAGTTTCAGATTCTTATATTAAAATAAAAAATAATACAATACACAATATGGATACCTAAAATTTGAAAGATTAGATACCAATTGTTGGAAAAATCTGTCCAGATACGATTTCTGATTCTATTTATTTATGCTTCACATTCAAAGTGGGCATAATTAGAAAATATCGCAAAACTACAAATGCATCGTCCAATTATTTTTTTTTCGAAAAATATCAACATGATAAATCAATATGGCCTTAACTACACTAGCACCCGTTCGTTCTATAAACGACGTCAGTTCGTTAACCAATACAATATATTGGACCTGTTTAGCCAAAGGTTTTTTAAAAAGTTATTTTATTTTTAGAATCACAATTTACACAACTGAATACGCGTTTTGTCAAAGGAAGTCAATCCGCAAATGCCGAATTATTACGGAAACTCAGTTTAAAATTTTGAAAAAAGAAAGTTCTACCAAACTTACGCGACGAAAAATGGAATCAAACCGCATTCATGACATTGCCATTCTGTGAGGGTTAATCTCTTTTGCCTTAACCGAGTTGATTTGTACATACTTTATAATTTTATTATTATTAAAACACAGTCACTCCAAGAGTGGAGCGTATGGATCTACAGTGTGAAATTATCAACTCTTGATACCTCCTGGCAGATTATTTTCCACGAGAATTATCTGTCAAACAACTACTCAACCCAATGGGCATCCAGTCCTGCAGTCCGTCAGATGTGGGAATCGAATCCGCATTTTACGGACTACTAACCTCTATGCTACCGGGGAGACGCAACATAAATTTTACATACAACTTGCCATTACCATGTGAGTACAGTACTAGTTTTAGAATTAATTAATATTTTAAGAATTTCAACATATAACAAAAAATGCATTCCATCTAATACAAACCTACAACAAAAAAAATACCATAAACATCATATCTTACAGCGGTTTCAAGCCTGACAATGGTTTCTCTATATACGAAGGGGAATACCACTATAACACAGTACGGATAGCATGATATTGTAGGTCTGAAATCTCGTTGTTATTGTGTTATTTGAGAATGTCAAGTTTCTAGTGATTTATTATTTTTTCTTTCCTATTCGCTCCTTGACAAAATGATTAGTCATTCTCTTACATAGAGTAGTTATAAAATGATTTCATCACAATTGATTGTAATCATCTATTTAATTGACTATTGAATCTTTAAATACATGACGATATTTCTTTGGAGTTTACTTAAAATGCCAGTATTTCAGCTCTTCGTAGATTTTGCTTCGTGAATAATGACTAAATTATATAAGTTTAGATAAAAAAGGCATCCATTCATTTTATTCAACCAATTTAAAACTTATTATATGGCACGACAATTTTACAATGTCTCTAGGCTATAATATTTTATGAATTAAAAATTTATGAAAATATGACACAGACTGAAACTACTGTGACATATTGCCACCAATATTGCAGAAATGGATTACTCAACATTATCAATTAAGCCTCTTTGTAAAGTATAGTTTTATTTTTTGCAATCTCTCGTATTATTGGCACATTTTCGCACCAACACATACTTTTTACACGTTTCATAAACATATGTGTTAGAAATAAAGCTACACTATACAAAGTGACATAAAAAAACAAATCGAGTTACGTGCTTTTGCAATATTGGAGACAATACATTTTTTCTAATTCACTGTTTCAAAATTCATCATTTAAGGTACTAAGTAAATCAACGACCTTTTATATACCATGTTTGCTCCCAAAGTGGAGCATATGGATCTACAAAATGTGTAAATATCCATTTAAAAATTGGAGTATATGGAAATCTTCAATTGAGAGATTATTTAACATTGTCAGAATATTGCTCAATCCAAAGGGCATCCAGTTCTGCATTTTTTGGATTTATAAAAAATCGACATATGTGGAAATCGAACTGGTATTTTTCGGATCGGATTATTTGTATTTCAGCTGGAAATGGTTTGATTTATATATTTTTATCAAAAATTTTGTTATTTATTAAACTATTTATTCAAAAGTAAAAAATGTATTCAAGTGTAAAAAAAATAACATATTAAAAAATCGTTATATAAATATGTTTTCGTGACATGAATAATATTACTACGTTGTATTCGCTTCTCTTACGTGTGTTGAGTTTTCACTTGCATTGCATAAATTATCATTAACAACATATTTTACTTCGTCTTTTAATGCATTTTCTTGCAGCTAATGACCAACTATTTCTTCGCTGTGTTTTGTTCAATTAATCAAATATCATTCATAAATGTCAAATGCACACCCATGTCAAAACTATTTCAAGATGCAAGCTATAAATCCGTTTTGATTAATTTAAAAACAAATATACTAAAATTCTTATTCAATATTTTTTATTTTGATTGGTTGCATTTTTTTAATTTATTGGTAAAGTTTTTAATACGATTTTTAATTCTTACACATTCAAAATGAGCATTATTAAGACCTTTGATTAATAATAAATAAATCATACAACTAATCTTAAACTCAACACACTAAAAAAATTACAAACATTCAATTAAATGGAATCATCTCAGAATCACCGTTCAATTTATTATCAATTGAAAATTCTGAAAGACGAATTTCAAGCTCCAAATAATCCATATGGAAGCTTACAAAATTAAAAGCTTCTGGGTTTACTTAGTTGTATGCATGCATGGGAGATTTCTTTAAGCACTGCTATTGATTTTTACATATTGCGCACTAAAATCATCTTCTTAAATCATACATATTCGTGTTCATAAGATATTTCATCCCACTGATGATATCACATATAGTTATCTTTATATGAAATCTTTTGTTTTTTTGTATAAGTTTTCCGCTTAAAAATCGACATTTAACTAACACCCGATAATTAACCGAACGTTAACATGTCGAGTTAACTGGTTGCCCATTGGAATTAAGTAACATTAATCGCATACTGTTAATATTTTAAGATAGACCGCGTGTTTAGCAACGAGAAAGCGTGGTAGCTCGAATTACTGGTATAAATTATTCAATTAATTGTGATGAATATGTTGATTTCATCAATGATATCTATTTACACGTGTATTTTTAAACCATCTCTACGCAAAAAAAAACGATCAATATTTTTAACAAATGTTTTATAATCGTTATCACCTATGATATAAAAATAATTCACATTTTGTAAAAGATAATTTCTAGATTACGAGAGTTAAATTCATTTTTAAATAAACATAAATCTTTGAATAATATTGTGTTTTATAATAGTCAACAAAATTTTAAGCTATTGTTCACAAAAATATTAATTTTATTCAAAAACAAAATTCTGAAATATCTACGATATTGCATTCAATATTTTGAAGACATACATACCTCATATAAAAAACTCTTTATCGAAAGTTAGTTCTCCAACATAGTTTTCCAATGAATATCAAATGTACAGTAAAACTTTACCACTTTTTTGATACAAACAAATCAGTAATAGTTCATTTTACGATTTAAATACTGCATTCAATTTTTCACCACATGTTTTGAAAAACTCCGTCGTGTTTTTTACAAAGACCAGATAATTAATACACCAATCAGACAAATCACATATGGTTACATGAAATGATATCCTAATTACTATTAATCCAATACAAAATCTAATCGACACGTCAACACGTCAATTAATATGATACGGTTTTAATTAGATACTATGAGGGAATAAATAACTTTAATATATATTATAATTTTAAGAAACTCATGTAATTGTTTACACAAATAATCAATATGCTGTAAAGCTATTATACGTTTACAGACAAACTTAGTCGCTATATTTGATATGAATATATTAAAAGCACACACACAAACTTTTTGATTACAATACTTCACAATACGGTACGATATGTAACATTTAGCGTTAAAAATCTTTTATGTTTATAAAGTCACATAAAACTCGGAAAAACTTTCCGTGAAAGAGATAAAAATCACACACGTGATATATCGAAGAAACTTCTCACTGTAAAATCCGTCCTTTTAAAAACTTATCTCGTTTCATAGATAGCGATGCGTAAGTTCATCCGCTTGCGTATTGCGTGCGAGGGAGGTTCGGGGGGTGAAATACTCGCGGCGACGTCCGTCTGTTTTGGCGTCCCGGCGCGCACTGGTCGGGCGCCGCCGCCGTCGCGATGCATCGAACCTCGGACGAAGGTTGCAAGTTCACGGCTCGACTGCACGCCGGAGAGGCGTCGCGGAACCGTATCCGATCCCGTTCGAATTTTGAAAACAATGCGGAAATAGGTAATACACCCTCTCTCACGGGGACAGTAAGGACCGAAAATAAAAAGGGCAAATTTATTTACCCCAGTAAATGAACTTCGCGCTGCTTTTGTAACTTATCGCGTTTGAATTGGAAAATTTTGCGTATTCTAATTTTAATTTTGTGAACGAATAAATTTCTTACTTTTCCTATAAACGCTATATAGATAAATCGAAAGTACGTTTTTTCGTAACGGATAATCGAAAAGTAGACTAAAACGACAAAATTTTGAATAAAACTTTATATCCATTACATTCAAGAAATTTTCTTTCACATCAATAAAAATCTAAGCTTATGGTTCAATCTGTTTTGATGCGAATCAAATGCATCTACTGAAAAAATAATATATTTTTAACTGTCACTTTTAGAATATGGACTTTCCACTCTGCATGTGGAGCATACAGATTCCTATGGAATGGAAATAACCACGCCAGAAACGGAGTATAAATATGTAGTATATATTCACAATATAAAGACAGATTTGTATCACAAGAATTGGAACAACAATAGTCATCAACTAATTATTATAAAACTTATTACACATCTAGCCGTGCATCTTCAATTTTTTAAATCATTGAATTGGAATTCGAGCCCATAACAACGAAAAGAATAATAAATCTCAGATGCATATTTATCTTTTTATGTTAATGCAGATATGAAAACAATTATTTTTACACAAATTCGAACTCATTCTAGATGAAAATAACATGTACTGTTAACATATTTCTATGATGGATTGAATTTCATTTTTTAATATTTTTGATATACCTATATTCAAAGTGTAAAAGATAAATAAATTTCATTTCTTTACATGTATCCATTGATGATGTATCAACAAATTTCTATTACCTGGCCTTTATTTTTATATCTGTATCTATAGAACATTTTCCATTTTCTATAATTTTATAAAAAAAAATCTTTGTATGTTATCACGCATTTTAAACTGTCTGACTAATCTAATAGTACTAAATGTAGGTTAATATATGCATATAAATAAATAGTAAAAAAAAAGTAAATCACAATAATATAACGGTTGCTATTTTATTTCCAAACTATATTTTTTAGTTTCAGCATCAATACACATATAATATTATAGTTTTAGTTAGATTTAAAATATTTCCATTGAAATAAAGAGGGCAAACTTTTATAAGGCCAATAAATTTCATCGTTATCGTAGCAAATACGTTAACGTAATATTAATGTAATTGAGCATTGTTTCAAAAATAGATTTACTATTTCTGCAAGGTTACTGGGTACAAAATATCACAAACATGACCTCTACCCTTCACCCATAAAAAAATCTTCTTTTCACCCGGGCATCGCTTTCAGTTTTTGAATCCAATTATTTTCGTATTCAATTACCAATTTAACAATTCGCCTTTGTTACTGGTGCAAAAGCTCGCCGGCAGCGGGAGCTTTAAAACTCAATGTGACATGTTACTCGTATGGCGATCTTTCCGTAATGAATCGTTCGCGTGGCTGGCCTCCATTCATCAACCATCGCTCAAAGAACCCTGCGTATATGATTACACGACTCTTATTACTGTTCACGTAGACATTTTTCATAGGCTGTCCATAAATTAAAAGGCCTCGAAATACGCGTGTAGTGTACTGCTCCGTGCGATACGCTCGCATACAATTAAGCTTTTTTTCTTGTGAATTTAATAACACTGTTGATAAATTTAATTACGTAAAAAATTGTGGCAATTTGTCTTCGGCGAAAACCAAATACGTTTTTGGTTGTGATATCAAAACATTACGTGACGCTTAAATCAAATATTTTTTGGCTCTTTAGGTTTACAAATATTACAAATTGAGAAAGACTTATTAAGATTTATAAATTATATATTTAAGTAGATTTTTTTAATAATCTTATAACAACGTATCTCTTATTATTTTATAAATATATAAAGCAATACAATTCTATCAAGCGATATGTCAAGTAAGTTATTAGTTTAATCGTTACATTCATTTAAAAATATAGAGTTCTCCATATCCTACATCTGCGACAGTATATATATTTAATAAACTGTTTCAAATAGAGCAGCAAAAAACCTTTCATTAAAATAATATCTCAGTTACGGTTTTCTTTTCAAGTATCAAGATAATAAATACGTAGTTTCCGAGTGGAATTGTCAATAACCGCAATTGGATGTAGTTAAGCGGAAGACGTCCATGCCACAAATTGAAATTTTTCATTTTATTGCATATAATGCTTTGAAAACATCAATATTTAATAGAACAAAGACATCTAATCCACAATATACACACAGAAGAAGTAATCACTGTCTTTTCTAACCCGCATCTAACAATTTACAACATATAATACCTACAAAACGTCCATATATTTTGAACTTTTCGGTTTTGAAGTTTAAATATAAAGTTACTTAATCACAAAAAAAAATGCCACTTTCCAATATCTATCAAGAAATAAACGGATATATTGTTTATAGTATTTTATCTGTATATTGTTTAGTTAATAAACAAAAAGAAACCAAATATAACCAATTTCAAGATTGTATGGGCAAAGATTAATATAATATTAATAAAAATCCAAACATAAAACGATCAAAGTTTTAAGTAGCCCACAAAACATTTAATAACTTTTAAAGTAGTACGTTTTTCAATCATTTAATAATCAGAAAAGAGGAAGTATATG
Organism: Rhyacophila evoluta; assembly: GCA_022683975.1. Classification (NCBI taxonomy): domain Eukaryota; kingdom Metazoa; phylum Arthropoda; class Insecta; order Trichoptera; family Rhyacophilidae; genus Rhyacophila; species Rhyacophila evoluta. The sequence continues at coordinate 6,757 of JAGVSQ010006939.1, read as the reverse complement.
CCATGTAAGTATTATATGGTAATGGGTCTAAAATAACTAAAAATTAAAATAAAAATAATAAGAAGCCGACTGAGTCATAATGTGTAATTTGGTGTCACAGTCCATTTCTATATTAAAGCTCATTATATTTTTATCACACAGACATTATACACAGTTAAACTTTAAAGTTCTCATTCTCCCTTAATCTCCACACAGCTTTAGACGGTGCAGTTTCGTGTTCCAATATGACCGACCGATCGTTGGCAAGTTGAACCGGCCAACTCGACAAATCTTCGCAACTGAACTTGGTCAGTTGTACGGGTAAGTGGGTGGTTGTTGAATGTTGATGGTTTACGGGAATGCCCCGGAATGGCTTGTCAACATTTCAAAATTAATAAAAAAATCAGTTGCAGTCTTCCCATTTATTTTCGTTGTGTGTATTTTTGAAGTTCCGTAAAATAATCCGCATAATAATTACATAATCTGTTTCCTTATAATATTATTTCTCGCAGGTTGTTTAACGAAATACAATTCGATGAATATTAAGTCAGATACAATCACCTCCATACATCAGTTCAATAAATCAAGTGATTTCAAATTAAATATGATTCTGTATCACTATATCTTCTTTATCTCAACACTAAGGGAAGACACCGCATCTCTCAATTGCTTTTCAACTTTTTTCAGTATGCATTGAATGTTTTAAATCCGACTAACTAGTATATAAGTGAATTACCGTGAGACAAGTCTTTTACAACTAAAGATTTCAGGCTAAAATTTGTATAAAGTGACACTTGTACTATTTTGAGCTAATTGTTCAAATATAAACTGCAGGCTACAAAAAATATAATGAAGATATCATACACGTAGCTTTTATCGTATATTTTATGATTTTTATCGTCAGATTTCAATAATATGTTTTATTGATGTACAAAGAGTAGAAAAATTTTCTTTGCTGTTGGCATAAAAAAAAATATCAGAATGAAACACAAATTCAAATCAAAATGTTGCAAATATGTATAATAACAAACCTATAAATAAATAAATAGAATGCCCAATATTCCGAAGAATATATTGAAAAGCAGTAGTTTATAATAATAATTGAATAAAATCGTAGAAACGTTTTGAAATTGCGAGCCAAATATGGTCCGCAGACCATAGTTTATGAAAGAGAATGGTCAAGAGACTTGTTTAGGCGGTCCTCTATTGTTGCGCTGCGCTAAACAATGGCAACGAAGGCACTTAGCAGACTACGTGCTCAGCACCGGTTCCTTTAAAACTATCTCCACTCCGCCCGCTAAATCCCCAAGATGTCCAGTAGCCCGGCTGTGAGTTTACTGCTTTATCCCAAGTTAGCACTGGATATTTTAGTTAAATCTTCCGCATCACGAACTAACTTTGAAATATTTCGACAAAAACGACATTTTTGATACTAGATTTAGTTTAGTATATCTTTTACATTATAAATTTGATATTTGTATTTTTCGACATCAAATACATACTATAAGTATAATACTGTAAGTATAGACATAAATACTGTAATTTCTTTATATATTCTAGTATTTTCAAATGATTTTTAGTATTACGATTTTTAAAGGATTTGCCCTTTCGGCCACGAAACATGCGCGCTTGTTGATTCGTCAACCAAGCTACTACACAAATGACTCCTGCTTCAATTTTTGTTTTACGCGAAAATGATCAAATATCGTAGGAGCAGTCTTAAGTCGTTGAAGCAAAGTGACGTTTTTCGATTGTGTACATTTTCATAATTCAATTTCACCGCTTACTAATAACAGAAAACAAAAATGTTTACTTTGCTTTTGCCGCAAAAAAATGACGAGAGCTAATGATTTATATCAACTGGCATAAATTTCTTACACGAATCTCAATAAAACCTTCTATCACATGAGGATGATAACTTAATTGCGTATAACTAGTCCTGAAAATGGGCTCCAGTTTTACTAAATACTATTCCGTCTGTAACAAAACGTTAGTATCCCAATCAATGACAATAGTTTCCAAAAATGATATACTTTAAGTTTCTAGGCGGTGGATGAGTTGCTAAACGTACGACCTTCGGTGTGAGAGATCGCGATTTTAAATTCCGTAGCTGGATAAAAAAAAAATTGAAGACTTGATACATTTACATTATCGTGCTCTACTAGCCAATTTCTTTTAATCACTCTTTTATGTAATGTGTTTAGTTTTATTTTAAAACTGGCAAATAATTTACGAGTTACATTTATGTTACGCCACGTTATCGTCAGTTTGTGTAATATGTAATTTGCACATATAATATTTCGTAATTTATGTAAATTGGAATCATTATTTTCATGGGCTGTCAGCCGGTGGATAGTCGGACAAAAACCCGACCTCTTTACTATATCATTATTATTTCATCCCTCAGTCATTATCATATTGTCGCACTGTATTTGCTTACAAAACCTCGCTTCCACGATAATAGCACACCGTAAACCGAAGCTGTAATCGATACCTACCCGTATTATTTCAACTCTTGACGCTCACCCGAAGTTTTTGTGGGTTCTGTGTAAACATTTGACATGCTACGGCATTTCACGATTAACCCTCAATATAAATTTGTATTTTATTTTTATTTTCCTGTATTATAACAGAAATGCCTTGGAAAATATAACAGAGGTAGATATGTTTGTCTCCTCGGTAGAGTATACGTTAGCGTACTCGCATCCAGGTAATGTGAGCTCGATTTCAATACCTGTCTGATTTTTCAAATAGAGGACTCGATTCCCGTTGTGTTGAGCAGTTGTATGTAGCCAATTATCGTGAAAAATAATCTTTCATTCCGGAGATTTATATACTCCACTTTCGGATCAGGTATCTCCACACTGTATATATTCATATGCTCCATTTTTGAAGCGGACATTGTAAAAAAAATAAAGGGTTGCTTGCAAACTTCGGGCTCCTCAGCCGCTAGCGAATAAAATAAAATTTTAAAATAGACTGGACTGGATATCTAATTATTAAAGCTGCACTTACAATAGATTCACGTGAAAAGAACAGATTAGATAAAATTAATAAGTTATTGAAATTTCATTCTAAATAATTAATGCTATCAATAAACTAATTGTAAAACGAATGGTCGTAATGAATTAGTCGAAAGTACATTCACACATTTATATGAAAAATTAATTTGTTGCTTCTTTGAAAAATTAGCTAATTTTCCACACAAACAATTCTTTTTACATACAAAGATAAACTGGTGGAAATTAATTTTCAATTAGAATATATTTGGCATTCCTGAACGTCAATGAACCGATAGTCGGCTTCGGAAAATTATATACCCCATGTATTTACGGTGTCATATAGCAAACAGGAAGCTGTATAGATAGATCCTGTGCTTTATTAGTATAATATAACTCTGGAGTAGTCTAATCAGAGTTTTATCAAGTACATTCGTTCGTAATACAAACGAATTTTGAAATGTTATAAAATAAACGCTTCAACATTTTTTATTCTATATGATTTATCGGATACCAATACACAACACTTTTTTAGTATGTAATTTTCACCCAAATATATTAGAATTAAAATATTTGAGATTTAAGTAACGTATACAAGGAATACGAGTTTGATTCCTACAACTCCTGGATGAACAAAAATTCAGCTCTGGATGTCCATTGGGTTGAACAATTATCTACCTACCAAGTCACTTGAAAAAATAATTTATCAATATACATATTCACATAGCGGAAATCTATACACTTCATTTTCGGAGCGAACATGGTTTCAAAAAATCAGTTTCAATTCTTTTCTTTTGTCAAATCACACTGTGCTAACTGAGCTGTAATAAAAATGACTGTAAGTAATAAATCTCTTAACGCGACGAAGTCATTAAAGATTTCTTTCAAAGGAAACCTAATTATTTTCTTGTCAGTTTGATCGCAAAACACTTGCTGGAAAAATCGTGCGCTGCATTCTCATTAACTGCGACCCGAGTGCACTCCCATGCAGCTGCCAGACGTAAAAGAAAACATTTCAATGAAAACACTACACCCGCTAAGTTCACTGTGTCAACATTTGTGTTTTATTTATTTTTTATCTTTGCATATTAAACTCCGTACAAGTCCGTACAAGTTAAACTGGCTTTCAATATGAAATACTTCTGCATTATAAATATTTGAATATTAGTTCATATTACCTTATTCAATATTAATTTTACTCAGTGAGTAAAGATTTACTACGCTATGTGGCACATTATACTTATATTATAATTACAATGTGAATTATATTTTTTTAGCATAAGAATTGATAGGAAGACCTGCCATGATAATTTTAATTTGCTGGAAAATTAATAAATATATATCGGTATATCTATAAATAATACTGATTATTATACATTGGACTTTCTCGACATTATACAGTCTTTAAGTGTTACCAATTGTGTAATATTTTTAACAGTTAAAAGCTTATGGTGCCGAATATATGAATTTAATTTAAAATAAAACGTGCAATTCTCCCATAGTCGAATCAAAGTCGTCATCCATACATCTCTGTTTTCTCCCTCTCAATACTCTTTCTTTCTCTCAGCCTCTCCACATACTTCTAGCAGCAGCAGATAGCTAGCTCAAGATTTCTAATATCGAACAACACAACTAAAGCAGGCTCTCATTTAAAATATTTACTGTGTATATCGTATCAATTGTTTATTTAATTTACTCTTTGAATTACACTAACTCATATATTTACTGTGTATATCGTATCAATTGTTTATTTAATTTACTCTTTGAATTACA
>JAGVSQ010006938.1:0-15804 GCA_022683975.1 Rhyacophila evoluta | reverse complement strand
AAAGCCATGGATAGTATCCATACACCCGCAAGTACAGAAGTCTCAGAAATTTTTTTTGAACCTTCTCCACCATGAGATTAAATGGCTCCTTATAACATCGTCTGAGCTTTTCTCGGAGGAATCGGGGACATCATGTTTTTTATTCCAAAGTACAAAACGTAACCTTCCCATAATAATAAGAATATGAAAAGTAATATATATCTTTAACGAAGTTGCTTCTGGTGGCGATATCTTCCAATTGAATTAGATTAGTTTAGACAGGTGCTATTGAAAAGGCTTCTGTAACGAGACCTGTTTTAATCATTAGGTAGACTTCCAAAAGTTGTATTAAAATTTTAATTTTACATTATGAATGTTTTAGACTTATACTTTGTAATGTATTGTGTTATTTGATTAAGGTTCACACATGATAGTCACGTGTATTTATTTGTTTAGTTTATACATCTTTGACATTTGGAGCGACGCATTATTTTAGTTTCATATTGACGTAATAAAAATTAGTGATCTTTTTTGGATGACTAAAACCTTGCTCGAGATTTTCTTTCGGGCTAAAACGAACATATACTTTATCTAACTTCCATATAAAATTTTAAGATATTTTTATATGCGGTCGTGTATTCTACATTAAATGAAAATATATTTAAATAAATATCGCTTAATAGATCAGTATATATTATTATCGTATTATTTATAGTGCAGGAAACTCACTATACAAGGATATTTTTTTATACGATACAAATTATGTCGCACTGTTATTGAATTTTGACAGGATTAATTAAATATTTAATAAACATTATTCAATTAAACTGAAATTTAAATAAAATTGTATTAATAAACCAACGTTCATAAAAATCGTTTCATTGATATGAATTATGATTTTATATTCATAAAATTGATAAGCTCCTACTAAGCTTTATCCCGCTGTGGCTCTATCCGCCGAGCTTAATTAAAAGCTTGACTTGAGTTACCTTTGGTTTTATGCTATATTAAATATGAAAGAACGGAAAATATTCACACACAACGTATTTTTATGGCGGAAGTACCCACGTTAATATCGTGTTGTTCTTTTGGTTTGATTAAAAAAAAACACCGCAATAATATTGTCTGGTTATTATTTATAACAAAAAAATGCGCTGTGGATTACTACTAAAATTTACCCGTGAAACTTTTTAATTATTATTTAAAACTTTGCGAGCCCCTCTATGCAGCTTTTCAATTAATTTCGTCTTCCTTTATTTACACAAAATATAACTTCCGCTTACACAAATTAATATTTTAAATCATCACAATACCTTAACGGGTAATTCCAGAATATATTGTTTTTTTTATTATTAAAAGAGTTCTTTTAACTTTCGTCAATCAAAATAGAGATACTATTTGTTTACATTTTTGCTGTTGTGACTATTTTGTTTTTACTACATATTTCATTGTGATATTTGTGGTACACGCATATTTATTAATAACATGTGTATGGTAGAGTGGAATATTTGTCACTGACGCTAAAACAATCACTTCTTTTCAATAACTTCATTATAAATACATTTTTGAGAATTTATTATCATTGATATAATATTAATTACCAATTATTATATGTTGCGATAGATATTATTTACAGTTTCCTTGATTAAAATATGTTATGCTTCCTCGTTATCGTGATAAAAGCTTTCAAAAACACTTCATAGCGCCGCAAAGATTCGTTTATTAATAAAACATACGTATACTGCTTTGTGAAATATCGCAAGCAGAATATTGAATATCAGAAAGGGTTGAATAATTTGAAGGCAGTAATTTTCCAGAGCTTTTATGATGGAAACCGCGCGTTTTTGCCTCGTTTGTTTAAAGCCAAACGGGGTGAACGCTGAAAACAGTGAGGGCCCGCCTTCACTCCGATGCTTTCCCCTCCTGAACACATTAACGAACCCATCCTCGTGTGCTTTCTTTGGTAATTTCATTAAAATGCACTTCAACCGCCGCCACGTCAAAGAACATTCTATAATAATTAATTGTTTTTTCAAGCTTGACTTAAAAACCGAGTTTTCAAATTACATATCTACCCACCTATTGCTAACTTGAGTTTTGTATATTATTGAACCAAAAATATGGATATTTTCACACATAATGTAATCACATGTTTTTTTACGTCAGTAGTTTTTGAATCTGTAAGATTGTTTTTTTATTGTATTCTTACATTAAATACTTGGCATTGCGTGGATGAATGAATATAACTTCAAACTTTTTTGGATAATAGGAACTTAGAGAGAAGCTAAAAAGCTTAAAGCTTCCGAGTAACATCAAATTAATGATAATGTCCTTAACCCGAAATATCTAATTACATTTTCATTACATTAGTCAGTCTGTACTCAATTTTTAGACTTGATAATATATTATACTTTTATCTTATCAAAGAATGGTATCAAACTCTTTATAAACGTATCAACACATGTTATTTTTATGGAATCTTGTTTTTCCAGCGATTACTGAACTAACCTTCAATGCTCGATATACATTTCGGTATAAATCAATCAAATGTCTCAAGACCGCTTTGATAAACATCATGAATTACCTAGTAATAGTAATTTAATTGTTAAATATCTCACTTGAAACAGTTCATCGTGAAGAGCTTTATTTATTATAATAAAGTTTTACTAACAAAGCTTATAACATTAATATTTGTCAATTTTGTTTTCGCTTAGATGATTGTGTTGGTGCTTCTCAAATTGTTATTACAAGGCTTTAAGACAGCGTTAAAAATTAAATTAAGCTAAGCGAACTTCTCCTGATTAGCTAAGTTTCTGCAAAACAAACAACCAACACGTTCAAAGGAATCTATCCCCTTTACCGTCGACAAATAATTGCTTATAAAATGTTTTCATAGAAATTATTGATCGGCTGTTTTTCGAAAATAGCTTAATGAGTTTTGTCTTTGACAGAGAGAATGCAAGTCTCCACCATGACTTTGATATTTATCTGACATTCTTCCTTTATATATCATTCAACACTTGATAATGTTTCAACAAATATTTCACCCATACGAATGGCAATGTATGATTATCGTGTGAAATTTTTCCGGGAGAATTGATTGTTAGCCAATTGCTCAACCTATCGTGTATTCATGTTCTGCATCGATTTTTTGATTAACAACTGTAAAATTTTATCATAAAAAACATTATAAATATTCATATACATCAAATCACTGCAAAGTTTTCAAAACACAAGTTATTTTAGGCAACTTATTCGATTTATGAATAACGAGCTAGCAAACTTATTTTATTTATCCCGTTGTTCCAAATTTATTTCAATACTTTAACAATGTTATTAGTCTCTTGTTTAATGCTGATTTAAGTAACGTAGTTGATCTACAAATTACAGTCAAAATTACATGCGAAAATTACACGTCGCAACTGTTCACCGATTGGGAGAGGGTCTTGTGCCTCACAGACACGCGCTTGTATTTTCTGTTTTGTAGTGTATATAAAAAAATGCAGGACCTGAGAATAAACAATACCAATATTAATACAAATAAAAAATAATGGGTACTTTTTGTATTATTCAAATATAGATATACCATATCTATTTTAGTGGCCCCCGTATAACGAGCAGTGTTATTATAACTTTCGGCTTTTTGAAAGATGGTGCCAACCTCCTGTTCTTCGTGTATGATTTATCCATTTGCGATGCGCATTCAGACGTTTCCGCGGCAATATGTATGCAAATGGACGTCAAAAGGATATCAGGACGCGTTATCCGAACGCCTCTCCAGGCTATGGATATAGAAAATGCTCATAAGAGGAGATCGCATTGTTATTTCTGACCGTCTCCTTGAATTATGAGATTGTAAAAGTCGTCCGAATTAAAAATATTTTATAATTTTTTTTCATATATATTTTAATCTCGCCCACATGTGTGAAATTTTGAATTAAAATAAATTACACAAAACTCCCTAGAAAACGTTACTTTAATTAAAATCCGGCGATATATAAGATATAAATTCGTTTTTGTTTAGATAAATTCCATTTACTTTTCATTCAAATAAATATTATCCCCAAGGCGCGTATATGATCACAACGTAACTATTTACAAAAGAAATGTCATTTTTATTATCTGTGATTTAAATTGTATCATATCAATGAAAAAAGTTTTGTATATCACCTTGCTCTGCTGAAGAGTATTTATCGAATATCTTTCAGTATTCTTTTTATACAATGTATATTTAAGCTTTTTCATTCTTTTCAGTCTCTTAAATGCTTATTAGTTATTGACAATTTTAATACTCCTAAAGATTTAGTATTTGTTGAACATGTTCGCTCCGAAAGTGGAGCATACGAATCTTACCAGCAGGAGGGGAAGATGAAATATAAATAAAAACAAGAAAGGCATATTTGGCAGATTTTTTTATAAAAAAATACTGTCACGCAATTGTTAAACTCATTAAATATCCAGTTTTACATGTTTGCCCGCAACAGCTTCTCGGCCAACGGGGAGACAATATTTAGATTAACTTTCGCGATATTCAATGGCGATTTCTTTCATTCACCTAAAGCCTTAAAATTATTATATGAGCACAATGTAATAAATCATAAAATAATTATTACTTGTTTTTGTTATTTGAATTATCCGTGAAAAAAGCTTTATATGTTGTCTTCTTCTACTGAAACTCAATTGTGGACTAAAGATTTTTTCCAGTAGTTTTATGACGAAATGTATATTTAAGTATTCCCGCTATTTTCGGTGTTCTAGACATTTATTAGTTATTGAAAACTTTATTGCCTCTAGAAATCTAGCATTTCTTTAAAGACGCTGATCGTTTGTGGTTATAAATTGACGAATCGTTATCATATTATCAATCGCAATTCGGCATGCACGACCGGCGGATACATTTGGCATTTCATGTCAAATTACGTACGAAAACATCGCCGTTAAATTTGCCACAAAACTAAATTCGTGAAGACGCTGTGAAAGTCAAAAGCTTTTCAACACGAACGACTTACCTACTCGAATAAAATTATTATAAAAAAATATATAACCTGTCTAGTCTACCTCTTGTCAATGTCCTTAGAATAACGCGTCGCGAGAGAGCTTTTTTCTGATCAGCATTTTACATATATATATCGATAGTCTTCGTAGTGAATATATAATATAACGGTTGTCCCACAATGAGCTGACATTTTAAATATGCTGGCATTTATTCTTCTGAGAGTTTTCAGAGTTTCAAAGATTTTTTTTTACAATTTCTACGTGTTGATCTTTTGTGTACATTTCCATGATTTAACCTTTCCGTTTACTAATGACAGCAAACAAAAATGTTGACTCTGGTTTTACCGCGAAAAAATTGATCATTATGAAACGTCAGCTTATCTTGGAACACCCTAAATAACCGCCAACCGCTACTATTGATGATTCTTCAATAAATATATTCAGTTTTAGATTTATATGTCAAAGGTTACGATAACACATAAAGGGCGATTCGAAATTCAATATGTGGGAATTTTATATTATTTATATATACGAATTGAGCATCCTAGAATATATTTCTTCAATAACCTGAAAAAGCTGTCCTTTTATTTCTATGTGTACGTACTTTTTATCTATAAATGTATGAAAATTTGTATAGCTCATATTTTAGATCTATGCTTATATGTAATATGCTTGTACATGGATACCTTTTTAGGTAATATTTTAATTTGGTCGTGTACTTGAATAATTATGAAAGAAGTTATAACAATCTGAATTTCGTCAATGATTTTGAAGTGGTATTACCCCCAAAATACATAATAAATACAATTGATTTTAAGATTACTGATACATTGAGGATATATCTAAAAAATGTGCATAACAAATGTCAAAAGTCAAACAATATGCGTCGGCGTCTGATTGTACCCAACGGGGCGTCGATATCAATATGTTCTACAAGTATTGTCTCGTTTCTCTCATGTGCGCTGATCTCCAATACGACCCTGATCTTCCGCCTCAAATCGTCACCGCCGCTCCGCCACCGACTAATTTAGGTGGAAATTACTCCGAGATTTCATATATCCAGTACCTGACACGTAAGTTGGTGGACTGATGAGTTTCCTTTGGTACAGCGCTAGTTCAAATAATCCATTCCTGAGAATACACGCACTGACATATTATTATTGTTAACGTGAACATGTATTATAACTCATATGATTATCACGCTAAATCTGCATATACTGAAAAGAGCTTTTAGTTTATTATGTAATATAAATATTTGACCGTTCAATTTTTTATTTCACATTAAAAATATTTCATAATTTAAGTTTATAATAAGTTTTAATAAATAAGTAAACTTTGAACTGTTTTGAGAAAAGCATCAAATGCGTCAAAGCTTTGTCAACTTTACAAATTATCTACCATAAGATCTAAATCTTTTTGCCATTGGTCATCATATTAAAATCGTTTATTTATTAATTGTAACGTACTCTTAATCTTAATTCCACCGGCAAACTAATATGATATGTTGCAATATTCAATAATAAATGGCCTCTCGTACCTCGTAGCACAAGTTTCATAAATTTCGTGTATTATAAATATTTAATGTGCTTATGAAGGAAAATTAAAAATACATATTGTGCATTGCTCAAATATAGATACGTATTTAACCTGCAAGCACTCTGAAACGTCATTTATCTAACATAATAACAACCTAAAAGTTAATTTGGAAGTTTTTTGAAGATTGTCAAACACGTGTGTGCTTAGAATCTCAAAATTGACGTTTGGCCGAGCGCTGTACCTGGGAGTATCCCGTCAATTGCCGCCCAAAGGTGTACCGCACATTCCTCCGTCGTTTGCGACACAATAAGGGCGCCTCACGTATCTCTTTATGGGAAAACAAGCTGTTGGTTTTGTCCTTACAATTTGAATGTAGTCTGAGCAGTGTTTTTATGCGTTCGTGTGTCTCGTATACGAAGATGCGGCGAAAGTAACATGAGAAAACAGAAAACGTCAATTTCATTTTGTTTCTTAGCTCGAGGAGAAAGCATCTACAATTGGCATGAAGCTTTCTTTTACTTTTATTAGTACGCGTATTTATATGTTATACATTTTTTACGTGTATTGTACGGAAAATTACTAAAAACTCGTTGCTTTACTACCATGTGAATAACTGTGGGATATAATAACATATAAATGTAGAATAATAGTAGATGTGACTTTGTCAAATATTGTCTATATTAATTAACTGGTATAAGAATGTAGTTCAAAACATTTCCTCTTTTAAAGTAACACTAAAATTAGTGAAGGCTTATGAAAACAGTATAAATATCCGCGTAACGCTTGTCGGTGGGTATTTTATTATAACTGGGTATTTATGATTCACAGTAATGAAAAAAAACAAACAACTAAACTGAACAATTGATATTTGACATAAGAACCTCTAACATTATGCCTAAATATATATCTGAATTACACATAAATAATTTGTAACAACATTGTGAAATTCAATATTTATACCGTATGTTTAATCATGTAAAATAAAACATACAGCATAGTTACGTAGTAGTATTAGAAATGGGATTACTACTTAGTCATAAATTATTTTTAATCTTTACACTATGCTGAATTAAAAAAAGTTCATTTGTATAATGTTTTGTGATGAAAATTTATGTTTAAAACTGAAAAAAGCATTAATAACTAAGTACAGCTGTTTTTCTGATTAATCTTTAGTACACAATATAAAGTTCTGTATTAATTAACGGCTTAAAGGTCTTGCCAAAACGATGTAAATTATTCAGGGATTGTCTTAATTTGAAACTATTTGCCTATTGTATTCCTTGGCACAGACACATAAAATATACCCTGCTGTTTATAATATATTAAGACAGTATAATTAAGAAGGATTAATATGGAAAAATATTTTTGATAAATCAACAGCTTTATTTTCTCGTGAAGGCTACCTTTATTGTGTTTGGTTAAACTGTTAATTTAATAATGAATGTGTTACATCGAATACAATATTTCTTAACTTTACTGTAACCTTCGAATGCATTGTATCTTCTATAAATGGATTGTTTCACACATTGAATATTCTGACGTGTATACCTATTTGATATCGTAGCTCTATGGAATTTTTATTAATATTCTATAAAATATATTTCGGCACAAATTATATATCACGTACTTACATACTTATTTGTATTTGTGAAAAGATAATAATTTTGTGTATGAAGTAAATTAAATTAAGTTGTGTTCTACATTTTTTACGTATTGTGTATATTTGATATTACTATTGAGTAATATTAACGACAAATAACATCAATAAATAGTGATTGTTGATTTCAAAATTTTAATATAATAGAACCTCGCCATTCGTTCACAATTAGGTTTGACCACTTTTTACAATTTGGATCTATACGAATACCAAATCGTTTATTTGGCAGGTGTCCTTTTAATTTGTTTTAATTCGTTTATGTTCGTGTAATTAAAAAATTACAATAAAAAATTTTGTTGTCTATGAAAGAAATTCTTATTATTTTCGACAACAAGAGATATTTATATAATTAAAAAAACATATTATATTTCTTGTTCGTTGTCCAAAACCAATCATTCAAAAAATTAATAAATAATACTCAGAATGCTATACAATTAATAAGCATGCATTGTGCTAGTGAAAATTCAATTACTTATTAGTGTGATGGCGTTTATTAAAAGTGGAGATGTTATGGTTTAAAATAATTGTGAAATTCTTTACTAAAAAATTTATCCAATATTTCAGCTGTTGATGCTTTTTTCGAATGTTTTAATGACACTGAGTTGTACCAAGCTGAATTTCTTATGTATCACTGAAAAAATAGAGTAGGAAGGTGGACGTATGGCGAGGTTACACTTATTAATTATAGCTACAAATTGATTTTTATTCGTCTAGGTTTTGTGTTTATTTTTCTTGATTGTTCACACCAAGCCCATAAAATATCCCATCCGCTTTATGATAATTTGATTCTGTCCCGAAATAATTCCCAGCCGAGTCGAAAATTTTAATCCTTGCCTGCCGAAATTTTGTTAATGTATTCAAACACTAGTGCGTATGCAACGGTGGTATTTTACATTTTGTACATGTAACAGGGTGCGAGAGCAATTTTATTTCATCGATGTGACAGAAACTTCCCCGCCCAATAGCGTGCGGCGCGTGGGCGGCCGGCGTCAAAGGCCGCCCAAAAAAATTGTCCACGATATTAACTCCGGTTTTGCATACAGAATTTATTCACGGCAGTTAATTATCATTCCATTTTCATATCTGTATATGATCTCCCATTAATTAAAGGGTTAATTTCAGTTTACCAAATATTATACTTTCAGCGTTCTGTTTTTTTTCATGCCAGAACAATTAAATATAAAGAAAACAAAATATTTTTAACAACCCCAACCCTTAAATTGTTCTGAAATATGATGTATTTCCGGCATTATCATAGACCGAAATTACTATTTCACAACGTTTCCAACTGTAATATTTTACTTAAATATACTATATCATTCATTAATAATTATGAAAATAATTGTTTCTATTCATAGCAACATTCAAATTAATCGCTTTAATCTCATATTAAATAAATAAAGGCATAAACTGTTTGAGTCTGATTGGAATTATTGTTAAATTCTGATTGCTGTAATGGTTAAAAACATCTTTTATTATCTGCATTTGTTTTATCTTATATTTTATTTATCAAAAGTCTATTTGACAACATTATTATTATTACTATTATTATAATAATAATAATAATAATATTTGACAACAGATTTTATATTCGTTAATTATTCCATACTAGATATTTATTTATTTATGTATTTTATATCATATCTATTTCGGTTGTGGTAAGTATTCGTAATAGCTACTTGTTTAGTTGTGATAATGATATCGAAATAGCTTTTGACAAATTTTATAATTTCTCAATACTATAATTGTATGTAAATATTCCGTTATTGTTTTTGTCATATTGTTTTATATGCGCGAACATCATAATAATTATTAAGATACGACTGTGTATTACTGATTTTTCATTAATTAAAGTGTCTGTCTTTGGCTGATGTTATATATTAATAATTATTATTAATGACGCAAGTACTAAGTTGGTAATATTATTTAACAAGTATTAAAATTCTGATTCGACCATTTACATATCATTCAAATCAGAGGATATAAAAAAACTTAAATGTTTAAATTGTTTTATAAAAAAATGTTTTATTTAGTAAAACAATCAAACACTACATGCATTGTCAATGCGAACTGAAAACCTTTCCATATTTTAATATCAGATTCTTCTATTTGTGATTTCATCTGTATGGCACGGTAGTGCAAACAACATGAAAAAAAGAAACGCTTTTACCGCGTACTAGGATCAAAGAATAAACATGTATTTTGCATGGTTTTTAATCTTCAGCAAATGGATTTAAAATGTTGGTAAATAATGAAAGCTTTTAAAAAATAAACTTTTAAAAATATTTTAACTATTGTTTTGTTAAAATTTACTTCGCAAACACTGCGTTGCATTTATTTGAATGTTTATGACACAAATGCTATTAAAAGTAACGGTTTCATTTTACAAAAACCGGTAGTCCAACCCTAAGCTTCCAGGTATATTGTATTTCGTAGGACCCCTTCAAATATGCCGGCTCCTCCCTCAAGGCAGGTTACTTCGGTTCCGAACCGTGATGTGTTTTTTTCATTGTTGTTTATTTTCTGTCGTCTTTTATTCTTCTTCCAGCGTGAAGTGCGGACGCGGTCCGACTCATCGCATTTCACTTTGCAATCTAAACATATATTATTTCAAAGGGAAATTTTACCAACTTCTTGCGTTTCAAAGGCCGACTAAGCTCCCTCTGTTCCTTTGTTAGCGCGGTTTATGCCTCTCTTAGTGTAAAATGCAATCGATGCCAATCTTTAACCGAAAAGTGTTTCCTGCCTCACCTATTTATGTGTATATTTTGTACAAAAAATAACCCTCCTCAGCAATATAAATGATATTTAACCTTTATTGAACATTTTCCAAAAAAAATCTACAACAGAAACTGTCTTTAAAATTATTTTTGTGATAAAAAATTATGTGCTAGTGCTTAGTACAATACTTTTCTTATTCATCATTCATGATACCACAAAAAAGCTAAACTGCTCAACATTTTCCAAAACACTCGTTATAATACATTTTTTATCCCATTTTTTATTACTTTTTACAAATATAAATTCACATACAAAATAAATGCTACATATCCAACAGGTATGCTCACTCGATGATACTTTAAAAGCTCCAATACGCTTTTTAGTTTCAGGTATATAACGAAAAATCAATGTGTGTAATCAATCCATTTACATTCTTACCACGAATATTGTATTGTCAAATTCACGTCCAAGATTGTGCGGTTTATATTAATCAAATATAATGAAAGCTACTTTTTTCTAATTATATACTCTACTTACATAGAGAATCTAAGCTCTGAAATAATATAAAGAATAATTAATAGCTTCAAATTATGCATTTATTTATAATTCATTAAATAAATATATATTTTATGCGTTATATTAAAATTGTAAATTAATCTTCTATTTTAGAGTATATTATTGTTAAGATAATCTTTCTGGGCGATATACTTATCCTGACCCTTGTTTCAGATCCTCCCGAGATAACGACGAAGCCGAGGAACCTTCAGGTTCGCGCCGGAGGAATAGCTGCTTTTTACTGCAGCGCAAGAGGAGACCCGCCTCCTGTTATTCAGTGGAAGAAGAACGGTAAACGAGTGCCAGGTAATAAATATTGAAATTAAAATTATTTACACTCTGATTAATACACAGATTTGACGTATACAGCAACCACAGTGCGTTAATTTTAGTAAAATAAGTATTAAAAAATGTCAATATGCCATAATTTAAAATAAACCAAAATCATGCTATCCATCAAGCGCATATAAAAACAGGATTCATCCGACAACTAATTCTCGCGAAAAATTCAACACAAGTCTTCATTGTAAAAATCCACGTGTACAATTTTTGGAATGGACAAGGTAAAAAAATATGAGGAGAGCTTAAAACTCTTCTTTTTTAAGTTTACATCTTTTAAACATATTTAGTATTACTTACAGCTGTTTTCGATTCAGCCTGAAAAAGCTCATTGATCAACATTTATTATTTAAAGCTGCCAAATACTACTAGAATTCTTTGCAAAAAATCTTCGATGTTAACTTCGTCAACGAATTATTGTTTATGTTTAACAACAAGTTTCAATTGAATTGATAATACATTAGATTATAATGTCATAGTTTAATATGATGGCAAGTTTTTTTTTATTTCTTTGTCAGCTTTTAAACCATTATCTCCAATATCTATATGTATAAACAAATGAACTATTTCGTGAGAATAATGAAACGCTGAAGCTATTTATAATATTATAGAAACATCGCGATCATCAATTGATATAAATATGTTTATATTTTAACTCTTTTTAAGTATGCAAGTAATGTTCTATATATTCATATCATTATTTTCAAACGTATATATGTTTACATATTCTTTTCTAAGCATAAAAATTATCCTACAGTAAAATAACGTTTTTGATTGTAATTTATAATAAAATCTTCATATAGAAACGATTTAAAAATCCATTATGTAATGGTATCCATTATGCATCTCATCACCCCTTTTTTATCCCATGTCCATTTTATGGGATACTTATTCGGGCGTAATATATTTATGATCAATATCGATTTAGTCTGCAGAAATCCCCACGAGAGATGCCCAACCCGTTTTTTTTGCGGTACGTAGCAACAAACTCTCTCGTTCTTAGCTCTGGGAATTGAAAATTTTCTTCCACTTTTTGGATATCTAAAGTAGCCTTTAAATATACTGACAATCATACTGAATATATGACCTTCAAATAGTTAGTTGTGAGATAAATGTCGATCTCCATTAATTACCCTCAGTATAAATTAGTATTTATTAAAGGATAATTCTCAAAAGATATCTGTTAAACACTAATACTTATAACCAGTATCTTACATATTTTTACTGTAAACATTATAATATATATTAATCCGATATTTAAACATTATCCACAAGGTTCATGATTCAAAATTTAAAACTGCATTCATTTAATAACACACAAAAAGTGCTGGGGGATCCTTGGAAGAAATATTTTTAACAATGTAACACTACTGTGAAATATATATATATTTTGCTAAGCTTATTAAACAATAGCTTTAATTTAGCCGGCTAAGTGAAGAATAGATTCAAACTTATTCAGTATTCATTAGAATTATTTTTATTCATCCTGACATAGCAAATTTATTTAAATATTTGTCTGTGATGACGTTCAAAGTTGAAAGTAAAACATTCGACTTAATGGCAGTCAGAATAATATTTGAAAATTTTAGGTCGCTTACCGTTCAGCGTTTGGGAGAGTTCTTGTAACAGACTATCACACATATGTATATTCCATTTTATATTATATAAAATGATTATCGGTTTCATAAATCAATGGAAAAGTAAAACTAATTTTGATAGTTATTTGTACAATAGTAAATATAATGTGTAGAATGAGTCTAAAATGCGATTGTTGTTTTGAATCGAAGTTAGCTTAATTGTTCATCAATATCCTTTTGTTGTGTGTTTTCCGTTATATTTCAAGTAACTGAATAACATAATATTTTGGCGTTATTAGTGATATGCCGGTTAATTTGAATGTATTAAACATTTAAGTTCCCCCTGTGTCCATAGGTTAGTACGTGTGCATGAACGTCAAAGGTATCGGATTTGCATACCATTGCTGCCAAGGATTTACAAAATTTAAAAATGCAGGCCTAGATCACCAATGAGTTGAACTATTTTTTATAATTATAATTACTGTGCTAAAAAAACTCTGTAGCGATAAGATCTCAGATTGTAGAGATTCATATGCTCCACTTTCGGAGCGAAAATGTTTAAAATATACTTCTTACAAAACAAAACCAGCGATAAAAATTTAAAACGAAATGTGCGCTACTTTTGAATGCTTAGTTTTCATAAAAATATATTTAGCCTTTTCTCAATATGCAAGAGTGTAGTTTACATCAGCAGTACAAACAGAAAAATATAATAAACCTGTTTTAAATCCTACATGCCTTAGAAGCCTCAACTTCCGGTAAATGTTAGTTTCCATCCCAGGGGATGAACAATAAGAGGTTAGGAAACGTTTACATCTACAGTCTTATCTGCGGAAATTCCCTGGAATATTTTTCCAGCTCAGAGTTCTCGTCTTATTATTTTTAATATATTTCAACCAAAGTTTAACTAAGTTAATTCGTGATTTTCCACGAGTGGTTTGGGAGTGAGTGAATTTTAATTTAAATTCGCGCTAATCTGATTTGCATATCTTTTGAATTCCGCGCGACTTGAGGATTTTTGAGCTAATTAAAGACATATTTTTTTAAATGCAGTGAAGTCTCTGCGAAAAATACTCTCAACCTGATGAGATGGAAATCTCGGTGATAAATATATTTTTGAAATAACAGTTTAAATCTTTGGCTCAGTTCAGTAAATATCTATCTTAGACAGCAAATCAACTATCTTATCATCAAGTTACCGTATTAATTAGAATGATACATCTAGTTATTTTTTTATATCATTTTAACTCCGATAGTAGCTCGTGTGAATCTTCATAATGGAAAGAAATCAATTACAAATTTGAGGCATATGTGTCTCCATAATCTAAGGACGTATTATGTCAGAATTTACCAGGATTTTTTCAACCCAAACGTTCAAACCAGTTGCATATCTTATATTATTTTAAATCCTGACACAGCTTTGATATTTGTATCCAAAACCCCTGGCACACCATACTATCGTTTACCACTGTAATTTAAACAGACATGATTTTTACAGGGTTATGTGACTATTGTATTGTTCTTTGGATGTCATTTTTTAAATAATATCCGACACCTTAAATCCTCTATAATACTTCCATACAATTCTTAAAAATAGCTATCGACAGTCAAAAATATTCTCTGAAACTATACCTCTATCTTTTGGAAGGTTGTATAAATTATGCGTAGGCGTTATAAACAAATTTATTCTTTCATTAATTTAACAACAATTGTTTATCTCTAAAAAAATGTATAAATTTAATATTTGAACAGCGATTAGAACATGATAAGCAATCTAAAAAGCACTGTCTATTCAATTTATTTTATTGATGTAACATCCCGCTTTGTATACAACCTACTCACGTCGTTAAATACAGCATAATATACATATTTCATCTGGAAATATGTTTTTACTTGCGAATAAATGCTTGAAATAAATACAATTTTATCTTAAAAGAAACTTTTCTGAAAATTCAAAGTGCTCGCTGTATTTCCGCCGTAGTTGAGAGAGGAAATTTTGATAAGAAAATTTGCACAACTTTCATTATCATTTAAGCCTATATTCTTCTTTGAAATTAATTTAAATATCCTGGAAAACTCTCCTCGGATATCTTACAGTCCTGGTGTCGATGAATATTTTGTATTCCTTTTTCAATAATATCCACCTACGCAGTTCTATGACAAGTTTTTTTAATTCGCTTAGGATTTAAAAATTTATAATTTCACATTAAATCTCATAATTTTTGCTCACGAGTATCAAAAAAAAATTCGTGATCAAAAAGCGCAATAAAACACGTTTTCTTTCTTAATTGAGTTGTCCATGGTTCTTGGAAATATAATAAAATATTAGCAATATCGTATGTTTCTCTATCCAACAAGTGTGAAGTCATGAAGAAGTTTTACTTTATTTTTTTTTACTTTATTTATTTTACTTAATACATGTTGTAATATCACAAATTATAAGTT
>JAGVSQ010006937.1:1250-15813 GCA_022683975.1 Rhyacophila evoluta | reverse complement strand
CAACCCAATGGGAATCCAGTCCTGTATTTTTAGATTTTTTAAAAATCCAACCACATGTGGGGATTTGAACCCGCATTCCCCAGATCGCTGAGCGCACACGCTGCCAACTACGGTAACTGGAAATACATTATACGTTATAAATACTTTATCTAGGTGTAAAAAAAATATTTCAGTTAGATTGTATTTCCAAGTCTTACATAGTATTTTTCCGATATTTCAATATAAAAATATATTTACATTACGTCACAATGTAAAAATTGTTTTTATATAAGTCGTTTAATACTTCTGTTTTTTATGTCATTTATGTATAAAAATTAGATAGATATGCTGAATATATAGCTCTATCAAATTGTAATAAACAAGTCATCAAAAAACAATTAAGTATTGCGTTAAAAAAGTATACAAACATTCAGACTATGTTAAAATATTCTTGGGCTTCAAGTGGGTTCTTTTATTTTATTCGGTATAACAAAATTTAGTGAAAGAATCCGGTATTTTTTTTTACAAAAAAAAAATTCTCTTTAAGTAAGCTAGGATACAAAATATGCCATTATTCTCATCCACGAAGTTTTTTTATCAATTTTTTAAATATATTTTTTAAAAGATGCAGTCTATATCATTCGTTTTCTTACGTTTTAATTCGTTTGAAATATCAGTATCATAAATCATTTTTTCATTCAAATATTTGCTTTAAAACAGCTAAAAATTTGTGTAAGTAACCATTATGCTATATAATATGTTTCAATTTTTTTATTCCACGTCGAAGACTAAGGTAATAAATTCAAAGCTGATCCTTGTTAAGACATACTTTGAGAAGAACTTTCGTCCCGACGTAAGCAAGGATTGTCTCTTGTCGTATGGAAAATTTCGTATGGAGAAAAGTCGCAGGGAAAATATCGTATGTGATACTGCGAGCCCTTAGCTCTGGATGCGCTCCATAGGATAATGTGTAATTTGGTGCCTGCTAGGGTACTCTTGACGCATAAGGTTCGGACGCAAATACTGTACCGTTTATGAAGGAAATTCTAAAAATTGATGCTCTATTTATATTGATTTGCTTTACACTTGTAAAGTTTTTTGCAAAAAACGTGTAAGTAATAAGTCTAAATCACATTCACTTTTATGAATCTTAGATTTAGCATGTATTGAAATGTATTTTTGTATAATATTCATTTAGATTTATGTGTGACCGCTGAATTTTGGCTAACTAAAGAAGTAGATATGCAGTTTTTCATCAGAATATAAATAAAAAATATTCTGAATTCGTATGCTGTTTTATGACATGATCCGTTTATTTTCATTTCTGAGAAACACATAAATCTAAGCAGTAGATAATTTATGGCGACTCTTATTTCTACATATGTTACTATCATATCAGTAAGATTTAAATGGTTTTATATATATTCTGAATTGGGCATGCTAATTCAAATAGTGCGAAGATGTCCACTCCAGAAATCAAGAATATAGACTTCGAAAGCGTGGTAAATTTTTCAGAAAAATTGGTCGACAGGCAATTATATTGTTTTATATTTGTTATTTTTTAATGCCATATTCGCTTCTTAAGTGGAGCACATAAATCTACACAGTATGAGGATAAACACTTTCAAAGTGAAATACATAAATCTCCGTAATGTGAAGACATCTTGACAGGTTATTTTTCACGATAATTGTTTGTCAAACAAATGCTCAACCCAATGGGCATCCAGTGCTGCATTTTCAAATTTTTTAAATCTCACCGATATGGAATCGGACCCGCGTTCTCCGGATTGTTTGGCGCGCACACAATCAACTACGCTACCGGGGAGACTTATTATCTACTCTCATAAAATAATGGTGTTTTTAAGTCAATAGCGGCAAGTAATGCAACGATGAAATCAATAAAATCTGCATTTATTCGATTTGGTTACATATTTTTTAAGTGATTCAATATTACATTACAACGGTATATTAATATTTTTCCTTTTCTAATATAAAAAATACGGTTGTAATTTATCTTCAACGAAATAATAAGCAGAGTATCTTGTGTATGTGAATACTATACATAAAAGCCAATAATATTAGAAATAGAAAATAAAAAGGTATAAAACACAATAAACCCCCTGCCAATAGATATGTCGCACACGGGGTAGAAAAGCTAGGCAAAGGAGGGGGTTAAAGGGGAGGGGGTAATCCCAGTCGGCCGATAGGGTCACCCCTCCAGTGCAGTCGGGGAGAAAAGTTACAATATTTGGCAAACCAGTATATATGAGTACTTCACCAATAAAAACATTTTTTTATGAATTTTTATATTATTAATATTATTATGCAATAGCGTCTGGTAATTATATTTTTATGTAATTACATTCATTTTTTTTTGTAACACAAAATACGATTATTAAAAATATATAGCGCTCAATTCATAAAATCTGTCTTGGTATACAAGATTACTCATTGATATTACTATTTTAAATCCCTGGCGAATATTTAGATAATACCGATTATTTATGAAGTATTCCAGGCGGTATTAATAGTAATAAAAAACTTTATAATTAAAGAACAATTCATTTACCCGTCGATCTCAAAACTTATTTTCATTTAAACGGAGTTTTAGAAAAAAATACTACCGTTGAAAAGATAACTGATAATATCCAGACAGTGCGTGCCTTAAATAATTGAAATTAAAAATTACATTTTTTAAACTGATGTGTACTACAACATCCTATCGATTTGTAATCCATTTCCACCAGCTAAAATATACATTTATAATTTTTTCTCCACTGACCACCATGTTTCCACAACCGTTATGCGGGCGTATACCGTAGCGTAACAAACGTAAGTCGATCTTCAAAGTGGCAGAAATGTTACAAGAACAGCTTCTCGAAACATTTGTTTGCGTGCACTAGAGTGTGCGTGATTGCTATTCTAACTAATACCATATTTATATTGAGGTTTATTGAGAAAATATCTTCTTGCTCACCGTAAGACTTTCCGAATTTTTTAAAAGCTAGAAAATAATCTTTCGTATAAATCAAGTTACAATGGTTAATCGGTCTGACAAGTGATCGAACCAAATTGAGAAGCTCTTCCCTTTCAACTGACATATTATGTCAGTTCCCAGAAGATGTGATCAGCAAGCAGTAAGATTAGTAAGTAGAAGATTCTCTATGACCAAGTTGACAGAGCTCGAAGGCAAACCTTGACCGGTTAAAAGCTGGAAAGTTCAATTATCTGCAGTCAATTTGGCTGCATGCGCTATTTTAGGTTTGGAAAAAGCAAATGTGTCTATCTCCTTTTAGTGAAGGTGCTCTACCGCTTCTGTAAGGAAGGTATGTGTGCTATTTTGGGTATGTATGACCATAAGGTTGCGATCTGTTTTTCATCACATCACACCACCTATGGGTAAGTCAACGAGAGCCCAAAAGTGTGACTGGGCATTGGCAAATAAGCATTGTATACGGCCCGCTTTAAAGCCCATTTTAGAGCTCCATCGAAATGGCCCCTGTACCAGCGCCATATCCAAGCCCTCAGCCCATATTGTGGCTGAACATATAACATACTACAGTAGTAGAATTTAAAATCAATTTCCATCAAGCACCATCAGTCAAAAATATTAATTAATTATATCCCATTGATTTATTCTTATGTTAGAGATTCCCACACAAACTATAAATTACGTTAATATGGTGGAGTGTGTAAATTTTTATGTATAATTTTATCTCTATTCGCAAAAAGAATCTGAAACTTAAATTTCGTGAGATAACTTTTACTTATATGAGGGTTTTCGTTAAAGGAACCGCTCAAAAATATCGCATCGCGTGCACATTGAAAATTAATGAAATCTCCGTTGGGACTTTCTTATTTCAGGTTTGTTAGCTTGTCGACTTCACATCAGACAGAGGTGATTATCCAATTTACCCTCGATTACCGATAGCAGGCCGCCCATAGACAAACCGGCTATCTAGAAGGGGGAAGAGATAAAACTGGAATCTTCAAGAATGAAATAGAGAAAGCATAAGACAAAAGTTTTAACGATGTAGGTAATTGTACGTTGACTATCTCCAATTAAAACTTTAGGTAGGATTCCATTCTTTTTTGTTCGATGTATTTTTTGTTTTTCACGTAAAAGTGCTTTTCACTGTTTCTTTATTTTTTGTTTATAAATCATTATCACGATATTATATTTACTGACACCTTTGGGATAATGGGATAGTTTTATTTTATAATAACAATAATTCAACATTTAAAAAAAATATCTTACGCTTTAACGAGGATAACAAATCTAACTGAATGTTATTGCAGAGATAATTATATTTTAAAATTACAGTATTATCTGTAGGATATATAAAATAAATTACATATCAAAACTAGTGAAATAAATTGATCAAAGTTATTTAAAAACATCGGTGTTATAATGTTACACGCGTCTTAATTGAACACAGTTATGTGTTTGTTTAACAATATGTCATTTTTGTTGTATTTATTTATTCATAAACAAATGTAACTTTTCAATTCAATCACATGGCTAGAGCTATGCATGTAGTTTTGTCTTGTTTAGAACATATTCGGAAATATCCCATAATACATATGCACAAAACAGTTGTCAAGGTATTCTCTGAAAAAATATTTAACAATTTTTTCAGCGAGGAATATGATTAAGCGAATGAATTTAACATGAAAGCACGTACATTATTTCAAGGTAACAGCTGGCTTGAACATATTTCACTGCAGTTTAACACGTGGCAATATATCTCGAATATCCTCACACACGTGGATATTTGAATATAGCATGAAAGTGTGAAATGACCTATGATATTTTTATGAATTATCGCGACAATTTGTAACATTCACACAATTCGCTATATTAAAGTGAGGCTTTATTTAATCCATCTAAATAACACGTGTTTCAAAGCGTTATATTCTGCTTTCAAATGATTTCAAAACATGTTTTGGCACTAACATAATCTATATAATATTATTTTCATTTCTTTTAACAAACTACAGAAAGAATATTTTATTTTTAGCATTTTTTACTGAATATCTACTATAACCATCATGAATAATGCGAGTATTATTTAAATAGGTAAGGATCATAATGCATCTGCATTACATTGTGATTGTAGATATCTTGTGTATTCAGTAATTTTAAAGTGCACCAAAAGATCTTGTATTATACTCTCTACATGAATGCTGTCTCGACTTTATTTAGTAATTCTTTGTATTGTATCTGAAAATTTATTTTAAAAATTTTATAGCTTTAAAATTCAATTTTTGATTAAATTTCTAAAATCATTGTGGTATAAGTAATTCTAGCGATTCTGCCTTACATATTCATTGAACTCTAAATACAATAGCTTTTAAACCAAATTAGCCTCATTAAAATATTTTAATGAACGGTCTCGCTCAAATATCCAGACGAATTCAAAATTCTTTATAAAATTTACCCCGTATTAAAATAAAGCTGCATTTTTTTGCCTGCATATTTTTTTCATTTACGCTGAAAACTTCAATTCAAAACTACCAACACAAAGGACGTAATAATGAATGGCATCTTCAAATTCGTCGGCGAGAGGGTGCAGAAGAATTGATTGCGAAAAAAATCAGGCAATCTGAAAACAGTCGAGGTGTTTCTTTGGAATTTCACAATTAAATACCTAGAAACGCTATCGATGTGGGAACAAAACCAATCATGCGGGGAGCCTCAACTATTCGACGCGGGTGTCAAACGTTCTAATAAAAAAGTGATCGCTTTGTCGACACCCGGATGTTACCATTTTGAGATACGTTATAAAACTTTTTTTTAAAAACTTTCTATTTTCAATGGATAATAATTACTTATGTTACAAATATCCTATACAAAAGCATTTCTACATTGAGCATTATTTTTTTAATCAAATAATAATAAAAATACAATTCAAGCTTGCTAAATGAAATGATAATCAATTTGGATATTCTTGATTTTAACTTGAAGTTAATACTGCACATTTCAAAAATCAAAGATATTCCGAAAAAGATTTTCGTCCTAAGTTATGAAAACTCTTTCCATAGTCATGATTTATATTAACTAAACAAAAATTTACTTTCAACAAACTTCTTTTTATTGTATTTTGATAAAAGATCACCTATTGAAAATATCCTTAAAAAAAAAACTTAAAAACTGAAATTAATTTTAAGTTTCATACAGAACCAGAAAGTTTGACACTTCTTTTATTTAATATATTATTTTTTACAGTTGATAAATATTCGTCAAATTTACACGAATTCTTGGGCTAATTTGTTTGTGTATAAATAAAGTTCAAAATTCATCGTTGCTAAATAGTATGCTAATTGAATAAACTCTTACACCTAAATAAGCGAATACCTGATTTTATTAATCCCTCAATAACACCTCTTTCAATAATTTCATAACGAACTGTTAGCATTTCATAAATACATTTAAACGCCCAAGTAAATAAACGTGGACAAACAGTTGATTTGATTATTCTCTTTGGATAAAACGTGTTTAATAATGGCCTCCATTTTATCAGAGAATCGACTGCCAACTCATCCTATTATGCAGTTTAAACAATATTGTATTGAATTAAATTGATTACGAATGTGACCGGCAGTTGGGAGATGACCATTGCGGGAACCCATTATTACGCTATACACTGAAATATTTTCAACTTTATTCATTTAAATTTGGTGAATTCAACTTTAATATATTTGAATGTTCGTTGTACAACAAATATAATAAGTGTTTTGTGACGTATTGGAAAAAATGAAAGAACGCGTGGCGTTAGATTTTTTTCATTGTTTGATAACAGAAGTTTTATATAAAACTGGTCAGTATAATTCAACGATTAGGGTAGTTATAAATGTACGGTTGAGCATATATAGTACAAATAGCTTTGGTGTCTTTCCGTCTTTTACTTATTCCATTCTTATATTAATTTAATGGCAACTCTACTCACTATCCAGTTGAAGTTGTGTGGACTATATGTTGACCGCTCCATTGCTTTTCATCATATTGTAAATTATTTTAAAACAATTATTGACCAAATTACTTTCTTACTATCGACAGTAAATATATACTTTCTTTTTAGCGAGGAAATATACATATTCAACTAGAAATTCATCAATTTAATGTAGTACTAAGGCTAGTATTAAATATGAAATTTGTATCTAACTGAATTGATAAGCGACTTAAGATTTTTTTTTTGTATTTGTAGATTGTTGTCTTTCTGATTTATACACAGCTGATTGGTTTACTTTTGTTAAATTAGTTTAATTATTTATTATGTTAACGTTGTATATATTTTTTTTAATGTTATAAATGACCTGAATAATTTGCTAAGTCGCAATTTTATAGATTCTCATTTGAATTGGTACATTTATTTTTTTTATTGTTACCATCCGCAAGTAATATTATTGAAAACGATTTTTCTACAACATACCTTGCCGTCATAAAATTCAGACGCAGTAAATATGTAGTTTCAAATATTTTAGTTCATTCTGTTTGTATTCCTAAAAAATGATCACTATTTTTAAATAATTCATCGTAGATTTTTTTTAAAATAATTAGGAAAATCTAATACTCAGTATTGAATGAAATATTTCCCGCTTATTTATTCGACAGTGAAAGACTGCTTGCCATTCAGTTGTATTTAATTTTTTGTGGCTCATATATCTTTTGGTGTATGTATGAGTTTCGATGGACCAAGGGTGGATAGAGAGAGTTTCTCTGGACATCCCCTGGTGACCCCATCTGGGTTCTATTTGCCTAAGCAATCTGCATCGCCAAATTGTGATGTTTGAACACTCTGATTTGACTCACTTGTGTCTTAGATTGTGCAGTGATGCGCTAGTTCTTGGAATTCACTTCACTGCAAATAATACTCTTCACAAAATAAAACAAAAATCATCTTGAGCAAATAATTTTCCCATAAAAAACATCAAGAACCAGATATCTTTAACTGCATAACGTAAATAAAACATAAAATAAAATATAATATAAATGAACTTCATTCATCTTAATTGAGACTTAGGTTGTAGCAATTTTATTTTTCAGACATTACGTGATCAATGAATATATTTTATTTAAATTCCGTGACTGTGATTTTATCTGTTTCTGTAAACCAAATTTGCCTCTGAAATGAAACATATGGATAAGAACAGTACCGATATGAGCAGACTAAAAATGAAGAATATAAATCTATGTATTATACAGATTGGATTCCTAATAAGAATTGGTTATCTAATTATTTTTAAGTCTTACAGCTGTGTCATTCGAGCCCGCAAACTTCTGGCTTTGAAGTGTGCACTCGTCTCCTGGCAATACTGTAATTTAAATTCTTAAAATATTCATATATAGCATAGACACATATTAGATCCAAATATACTAATTTACATGAATTTTAATCAACCTTGCAGTACATTACTTCTATAAAATAATTGAATTATATACAACGAAATATTATAAATTTATATTTGACTTTATAATATGTGAGGTTATCACATCAATTATAATAAAATATCAATGAAGACCTAAAGGTATGATATAATAAAACAAACAAGCATAAATAAATCAGTAATAAAGTTGAAGTTAAAGTTAAAGTTTCAAATTAATTACCAAATAAACAAAAATATACAACTATTTTTGAATGATTTCGGAATGAATACCAATCATTTTGTTTTGATTTTCAACGTACTTTGGT
The DNA here is from genome assembly GCA_022683975.1 of Rhyacophila evoluta. Classification (NCBI taxonomy): domain Eukaryota; kingdom Metazoa; phylum Arthropoda; class Insecta; order Trichoptera; family Rhyacophilidae; genus Rhyacophila; species Rhyacophila evoluta. The sequence continues at coordinate 7,141 of JAGVSQ010006937.1, read as the reverse complement.
TATAAATATAAATCGATGAAACATTTTAATTGAAAAAATGCTGTGAATAATATTGCAATTCCAATAAAAGTAATTTAGTATATTTAATTGCCAATATAACTTTTGTTGTTCTGATTTTATTTCAGATTTTCATATCAGTTTTTTTTTTGTAGAAAATATCCTATACACACTTTTGTATTATCTAACTAAATTCAAGCAAACAAAAATCTGACAAATCCAGGGTCACTCTCTAAATCAATTGCCGTAAAAAATGTAAAGCCTTTTAGTCAATAGATAAAATCATTGATATGCTTAAAAGGATGAAGATAAAAACTCTAACATAAAATGAAATTGCTTCATAAAAGAGGAGTGTTTTCTATATAGCTAATGCGATGTTAAAAACGCCCTCCCTCGGACTAAATTGTCATGGCCTTTCGGTCTATCCGGTGATTGGACTAAGATAAGCTCAGGTCTATACAATTGTCGACTCAGCGGGCAAACAGTCGAGTGGAGATGATTGTAAGACTTCCACTAACACTGGACTTCTCTTCTCATCCAATTTAGACATTAGTTGATACTCTACTTGAGAGGAAAAGAGACAATAATATATGATATTCGTACAATTTTAAAGTAATACTTTCAAAATACATTTAGTTGATACCTCATTTGATTATCATAATTTTTAAGCAGCACAAACTTACATATACAGTATTATGCTTACTTTTTTATATACATTTAAACACTAAATATTTAGTATTATTTAAAAAGTTGACCACTAAATAAAAACTAAATAGAATTAATAAAACAACCTTCGAAAAATTTAATTTAAATATTATAATTTCTACAAATCCATATCTGACCTAAATCATAAATTTCCATATTTTTAATTATATTACACTCTGAAATAATAGAAATATACATTACTATGGAGCTTTCCTGTGTATAGATATAATCCCGTACGACGCCATGACCAGTGGCGTCGTGTCACGTAATTACACGCTTTTTCCCGCAACGGGCGATACAAAAGCTCAATAGATGAAATTGTACTGCAGTATTTTAAAAAAAAACCAGAACATCCAATTCTTTGTAAAAAAATTAAATTTATCGTTGCACAGAAATATTTTGTATCTAAAGTCTTAAAGTACAATTAGATTATTAGCCTTATTATCCCAATTAAATACTTAATTATTCGAAAACATTTCTTCTCCCGCAGACATCATTACATATTATCGAAAAGAAGTTACCACGCATTTTTTTAAAATAGAATTTTATCACCTTACCTTCATTACGAGATGATCCATATTCTTTGAAAATACATAATATTTTAAGTATTTATTCACTCTTCCACCCAGTTCACGATTTTAGCTTTAGACAAATATTCATAGTACACAAAAAGTTTTTTATCTTTTCATTTAGCATATTTTTTTGTTTATTACTTCCAAAAATATCTTTTTATTGTTGTATCAAGTCACAGAACTGATAAAAATGTGCATGAAAGGTTTTATTTTTTGGCTAAAAATAAGATACATCCATTTTTATAAAATGATATGAATTATCTATTACGAGATGATTCGTTCAAATAATAGAAAAAATTGTTACCATTTCATCGTTGACTCGTCATCTTACCATTCCATTATTGATTTAAAATATACTAAATTTGATTTATTTTGTAAGAAATTATGTCAACTTTTACAACATAAGACTTCAAGCATGTTTTATAATTACTTTATATATATGTATATATATCTCACTCTCTAATCGTTGGCTCTTATCCTTAATATATTAATGATAATGAATTGATTCATATAGATATCGCACAATGATACGGCTGTGAAACGTTAGTATTACAAGTAAAAAAAAATTAGAATAATAAAAATGTTCAAATTGTCACTATTCGTTTAATAAACGTTTTATGAATTTCATTTTCCGAAATCTCATATGATATGCAAAATAAAACTTTCATGAATATAAATATAATAATTATTGTGGATTTTGTATTGTTTGAATTGTCAAAGCCACCATTGAGAGTACGTGTAAGCGATGTTTAAAATTACGTCCGCGTCAAAATAAAGATGAACGGCAATAAATCCATCCAACGGACGGCGGAGTGTCCATTTGATGAGATGGGGTGACCACATCGCCGGTAGAAAATATTCGGACAGCGAGCGCACTGGCATAAAAGCAATCAAATACGCTGGATAAAATGCACTCCTAATACCGTAAAAATACATTTTATAATATTCAACAGTTCAAAAGCTTTTCAACAATACACAAATTTGAGTCACGCATTTCATTATTTTTTGCTATAATTAAATAAAAATATACATTTTTCCTCAATCAAATCATCGTCTGACTTTTGTGAATCTTTTTTTATATAATAACATTCAAGATTGAAAATGACTAGTTTTTCTTATTACATAATATATGAATTTCTTGGTGACTCTAACGTTCTTTTGCCATTTTTCCTAATCAAAATATCGTATTATGTACTCACGTGAATTTTTAATTGGATTTTAACAACAATTTCTCATTTTAAAATTTTATCATAATTATGAATTTTTAAAATTGAAAAAAGCAATATTTTTACTTTAAAAATTAAATATGTTTTCCTGAGTTTTAGTAGCACAATGGCTTGGACTGGGGAGTATAGTGGTTTGATATTATAAAATAGTCGTAGATAATGATATAGATGGAAGAACTTCCTGTATCTTTAAAAGTCTTCCAGTAGTTCTAGAGCTGACTGAGACACTTCTGGCAGACCTAAGCCTCGCTCTTACCAATAAGATTCTGCCATTTTTAAATACAATTGGATGCTATCCATTCGATGTATTGACCAAAATTCAAGGATCTGGTACGACCAGGGAGAAAACAAATAACTAAAAAATTATAGAGAATACTAAAGGTACCACACAGCGGTCACAATATACTCTACATTTGGAGCTTATATGACAAGAAGAACTCAAAACCACCTTTTCCAAAAGTCACACCATAATATTCAAGATTTAAATAATTTAGTATTCTATTTAATTTAAAATCTTTACCACAAAATATGATTACTCAATTTTAAAATATAACAAAAAGTTGCTACTCAGCTTTCAATATTTAAGTAAATGGTTTTTTATTCATAATAAATTTATTCTAAAATTTATATTTACTTTATATTTTCAATTAAATGATAAAAAATGTTCTATTCGAATGTTTTTGCTGCCTTTTGAAGCGTGTCATTTGACAGTCAACTAACTGTCCGTCAAAGCGCATTTGACTATTTTTTATGCGCCCTCTTTCAAAAACAGTCATAAATCTCCACAGAAACCAATAAAAATTACTCATCAACCATATGAATTCAAAGCGTTTTTGTTGTCGTAGGCAGTGGATTATGTTTTGATAGGAGAGTGTCGTGTTTGTTATGTGCTATCACCACCCTATTGTCTGATTAAATGACATTTTTTAATTGGACACTGAAAAACTTCACCTATTTTCATTTTAATATTCATGTAAATTTTCAACAACGACTCCAGACAAACTATCATAAGAAGTATATTTTCAAAGTAAACTTATTCCACTACATCAAAATATTAACGGAAACATTTTGAACCAGTATTTTTTGTATGGAAGATGTTGCTTGTTGTTCAATTTATATTTTAAACATATCATTTGGTACTTCTACATAATATATACTTGTCCGAAATAGTCTTCTTTAAATTTTGGCATGGTGGAATAAGCTCACTTTGGAAATATACCCCTTGTATAAGATGTCATTTCACACGCAGTAATACTAAAAATTATTACATATTATTTGTAAAAAATGAAGTTAATATAATAAGAAGAAAGTATTATCAATAAAATTTTTATAAAATATATGTAATTAACGAACGTTATGAATTTGAATTTCATTTAAAATAGTCGTCTTATATCACACACTTTTAATATCGGTACAGCGTAACCAACGTTGCCTCAGTACATTATATTTTATAATTTGCGTAATTTATAGTCGGCTTGACAAAAGATAATATTTTAAAACGACGATAAGTAGATATTTTGATGCGTATTTTCAAAATAATTTGAATGTGATACGTTTAGGAAAAAGTAAAGAACAAAAATCTGTATTGCTATTAAAATATTGATCTTCATATTATGAAAGTTGATAAATATTGGCTAATTAGATATAGATGGAGTTATATTTTTCGTCTTATACTAATTTTCTATAGTTGTACCGCTTGTTACTGTATGTGTCTAAACTAACGTTTTGTCCACTTCATGGATCGATACACATACAATTTAAAATCAGTCATGTTAGTATTGGTTGGTTGGGTCGTAAATCAGGCGGCAGGGGGGCATAAATCTGTCCAGCAGTCCATAGAGACTACTAAGGTCCCACTTTTGGGACCCAACGCACCTTCGATCGTCCCACCTGAAAATATATATGTTTATTATACGTAGTCAATTCTACTTATTCTTCAAATGGACCCTACTACATTATTTATTTTTGATCTATTCAATTAATTTTTAATTCATTTTCAAAGTATCTTTAAATTTACTCAAGTTTTAACATACAACTTGAGTGTTAAATTATGTTTAAATTTCAATATCGTTAACACATTATGGTTTATATACATCTATAAATCATTAATTAGGAACATTGAAGAGAGCTTTTTCAATGTCTTTGAATAACGCTTTCTTGCTTTGTAATTCATGCACTTTTTATAGTTACAAAACTGTAATCTAACTTCCCATAACCGTTATTTTTTAAATATAAGTAGCATTTTCAGCTCTTCTTTAATATGTATAATATAACGTATCAATCAATCAATACCTTGGTATATAAATATTCAGTTCAAGTTCAGAGCGATCTTCACTGTTTTTTTTTTAAATTAAGTGCTTTTTATTTATTTATCTTTGAAGCCCATTTATCTTCTCAGAAATTTACTAACATCAATAAAAATATTACTTTTTTTAGTAAATAAATAAATAAGCCATAAATAAAATAAGCAACGCTTATTAGTAAATACCAGACCCCGTCACACGAATTCTTCATAGTTACCACTGATATAAATAAATTAAAGAATACCCCATAGCATATTGCTCAAAGTACTGCGTTTTCAATTCGTGGATCTGGGGAAAGAATCTCATAACTATAACAAGGCTTATATCATTTGTGTGTATATATTAATGTAGAGTATAAATCCAAAGGATAAAACAAATAATCAACAGTTAAAATGCATACATACCTCCACACTTTTCTTTTAATATTTTGTGCCACCACCTTAATAAAAATAAACATACGTACACTTTTTATGATAAGGAATTTTCAATAGATTTCAATAACGTAATAGTTGTAGATTTTTGTAGTCGTTTTGGGCGCATCGCCGATTTCCCCGGTGGCCGACGCCAATTTGTTTTGAAAGGAACAATCAACGCCAAATTTGTCACTTTCATTGTCATGCCAAAATGCAAAGTCCTCGCCAATCTCATTTTTCATTGAACCAATTGTACGGCGCATTGAATGCGATGTAATGATTTTTCGCACATTTTGTTCACCATTTTTTCCATGTTTCGTAGGCCACTTTCGTTACCTTTCGAAAATATATTTCTGTTTAGTGAACTGTATGATAACTACATTGCAAAATCGCACACAATTTTCAAACCTTTTGAGACCTTTTTTACAACTATTGTCCGCGATTACGCAATGGAAATATTTTTACATTTATGATTTTTTTACAATAGGGCTTTTTTTAGATGACACTAAAAGTTCAATTTGCTCAAGATATATTTTAATTTTAACTGTCTAGAATGAATTGAATCAGATTTTTCAAAACATATGATCAAATATATTTAACACTTTAACAAAAAATTAATTAAGACGCGTTCTTCTAAAAATTAGTAAATTGCATTGAATAAAATCTGTACCACAT
>JAGVSQ010006936.1:0-15815 GCA_022683975.1 Rhyacophila evoluta | reverse complement strand
TATACGCCCACATAACGGGTGTGGAGACGTGGCGGGTGGTGGAGGGGAAAGCAAGCAAGTCATCTATACACTACCAAGAAGACAATACCAAAGTAAAGTTTTGAAGAGCTACAACAATAAGTAATCTAATGCTCATTTATAATGGAAAATAACTAACATTATCAGCTACAAGCTCAGGTTTTACTCTTTGAATTATTCAGGTTACATATACTCAAAGTATTTTATGAAATAACATGTTCTTATCATACTCCACATTTGTCTGACAAACAGTACAACATATTACTATAACCACTTTGAAAGTGAGCCATTAAAACCAAAACATGTGTTGTTATTTCAATTAACTAAAATCATTATATTATATATATATAATTTAACAAATAATATAATCAATAATAGTGAGTCTGAATCATGTGTTTATACTTGGGTCAAGTAAAAGAAATAATATTTTTTTTATACCAATTTTCATAGCAAAGTGATTGAAGCATACCTTTGCAGTGAAAGATATGAACATAGATATATGGAGATTTACGAGAAGAGATACTCAATTTACGGCAAAAAAAATGAAAACGTTCAGTTAGCGTTAAAATGCACATTCATTTTATGTTGATTTTGATATAAATACGGTATTGAAGTCGTTACTAGATACTTCAGGTGCTTGAAAGCTCGCGCGCCACGAAGTTGATGGCAATTTGTTTAGAAAATAAATTTCAAACCAATGATTCAATTCAATTTAATTTGATATATTTCAATAGAAAAAATATGAAGTTTAAAAATGTAGTCTATTGACTTGTATGACTTTAAAAATAAGAATCATGTCCTAATATAGTCTATATATTTTTAACGAAGTGACGGGCACAAATCCACGACTTCCAATGTTTTACAAATGTGCTCATTTATCAGTAACCCGACAATTGCACAGGAGACAACTGCGCATAAATATAACTGAATTGTGACGAGCTTATTTATAATTTTAAGGTTGTTTAAAATCAGTTTGTTATTTGAGGATTATCAATGTTTATGCTTTTGGGGCGGATGGCTAGTTTGCGTCAATTTGTTTTTGTGGCAAGGATTTATGGAAGTTAAAGATTATTAATATCATTTGTCTATTTATCCGGTTTCATTTAATTTCGTCATTTTATTGTAAATATTTAAATGTAAAAATAAATTATAAATCCATTTTTACTATAATTACAAACATCCAGTTAATAATATAGCATTCTTGTGTGATCAATTTTATGTGTGCGCAGTTGTCATGGAATCGCACGTATCCACTTAAGCACGTAGATACAATTTCTTCTACTTACGGGTTTGAAATATGAATTAGTATAAATTTATTCATATATTACTTAGTATTCGACACGCACCAAATTACTTTATAAGACACGTACTTTGTTTGTTTAGTAAACCACATTAAGTATAATGAAGTTTATAAAGACTCTTAAACAAGTGTAGCATTATTCTGGTGAATATCTTAAAGTTAAATTATATTATAAGGTGAACTATTTAAAACAATAGCTTCTAAACTTCTTAGTACAGTTTTAAGGGGGTAATTTGTCATCGAAAATGAATTATTTCACCTGGCACTTACATAACTAGAAAACAAGGTGACAAGCAGCACTGACAACGGGAGGACTTTTTAAGCATATGGAATAATAAGTGTTATACAATTCAATTTTAAGTAATATATACTTTACGTATAATACATTACTTCATAATATAAAACCTACCCATTTCTTCGATATTTATGGATGTAAAGTGAAACCGTCGTAGCTACAACAGCGATTAAGCAAGCTGCTTACCATCGCACCGTCGATATATGTTGTAATATTGAAGTTCTTAAAATGCTTTTAATTCTATAGAAATTTAAAGCCATTTTTTATTGTATTTGATATTTGTATATTACTAATATAAACATTGTATAAAGTGTTTCATACACTCGGGTTACCTCTATTGAAATTGATTTTGATCGAAATTAAAAAAAAAAAACTCAACAATTCATTAAATGAATAATTAATACAATTGTAACATAAAAACTGTATTAAATTTAATGTAATAATAGTGATTTAAGAGAGCTTTTTTTATCTGCTGTGAAATTTGTGTTGTGTAATATCCGAGACTTTTCTATTTCGAGTGATATTATAAATTCAAAGAAACTCAAAATTTTTTTCACTTTATTTCAAATATTGAAACGCACCATGCAAATATACAATAATTCAATATTCGTATTATTTCATTTTATTGAAAGGATCTCCATTAAGCCACAATGTACATCCATCAATCTCAATACACTAGATGTCATCATCCGTTATGATTAAAGCAAGCCTAGTCGACAGGTGAATACATTTATTTCTCTCTACTTACATATAATATAATTTTACAGTATACGTATAAATTTTGAAAAACGTAAATTAATTTGCAACTGCGTTTGTAATACATCTTTATTTTCGACATTTATTTTTTTACTTTGTCTATTCCAAAATTTAAATTCTAAAAATGAAGTATTTGTATATTAACGATATAAAAACATTTTTTTGACAAAACTTTGCTGTCAATTGTAGTTATTAAGCATCCAGTTTTAGATTTTTTTTTTACGGCTGTAAGATTTGGGCCCACGTTCTAGCACCAAAATGCATGTGCTTGTTTCTCTACCAGGGGAAAGAATGAATAAAAAGTCTTGACCAAATATATATATAATTTAATATTGATTTTATTCTATAAGCCCTGGAAAATTTTTGAGAACTATTTTTTTTAACTTCTCAATCAATTTAACTCGTATATACAAATCTGAAAACACAATAAATTGTTAGTTTACATTTACAATTAAATATTTTTAAAATATCACAATACTTTGTTTTAATAGGACATTTATTAACTACAAGACAACTGTGTAAAATAATTTGTATACAAAATAATAAATAGGATATATATAATATATTATACCATGTTAGTTCCCAAAGTGAAACATGGATCTACAAAATTTGAAAATATCTAATCTGAAAGTTAAGTATATGGATCTTTAGAAGAACACATTAGAAGACATTGAAGACACAGCTATTTTTCTCGAGAATTGTTTATCAGACAATTTTTTAACCGAATGGGCATCTAGTAATGCATTTTTGGATTTGTATCTGATTTAAATCTGATAGGTGTAAGAATTGAACTCGTATTCCCCGGATTGTGAGGTGCGCACGTTAATCTTTACGCCACTGGAGAGACATATAAAAAAGAGAAGATATATAGATTAAGACATAAACTCTTTATTCTCTATAAACATTAAATATATATGTATAAATAAAGATTTTTCATCATACACTTCACTAAATATTATCATTGTCAAATATTGATAAAAAATGGCTTATAAATAAAAATGATTTTGAAGAGATATGAACACAACAAACTTTAAGAACGAACAATTTAATCACGTTTGTTCGATGTCAACTGGCATTTTATTTGATTTTTTTTTCATACAAAAGGTACAATTTTCCAGTACTATGATTTTTCTCAAGACTGTCTGCCTGATTATCTCTTTGAAACGTGACTGCAATTGTCAGATTAAACCATCAAAGTTTCGTGGTCTTAATGTTTCTGCTAATTGGTAATTGAAAACAAAACTTAATAAAGAAATATTGAAACCATTGATGCATTGATAAAAATAAACTTTCGATATAATGTCCATAATATATGTTCATTTAATTGTTTTTATACCGTTTTATATGGGAGAATATAATGTTATTAAATTATGGTCTAATCGTGAAAAAATGTTTTGCCGTTTTAATAAATTGGGCATCCATAGTTTAAAATAAAATTAAATCTTCAAACTAATATTACAATATTCATACATTTTAGAATGCTGTGTTTAATTTCATAATCTCTAGCATCAAAGCATACGCACTTTTTTACTGACCACAGGCAGTAATTAACATAAATGGAAAATACTTATCAGTATAAATATATTGTGGATATATTATTTCATTATTTATTTGAAATATTTCTCTCTACAGTTTTTGATACACACTCGTTTTGTATTTACTTTAAAAAATCACTTTCGATACTTATAGCAATAGGGTAATGGCTCACTCACGTACTTGCAAACGGATCAGCATAGTGCTTTGCCATAGAAACGTATTTTTCAATGCATTAGCCGAACAAGTTTTATCAGTCTGGCTATAGAATATTGAAATGTTGGCTACCACTATATCTCTATCTATTGAACATCAAAAGTTTTATCACAACACATATTATATTTGTAGCTTAAATGAAGTTCAAAAAAAATATGCGAGCGTCAAGTTATTGTTGTGGATAGTGAGTGATTAATAAGTATTGTATTTTTATAAATATCACTTAGGAATTAAAACATAACCATTCAAATTTAACACTTGGCCTACGGGAGCCGTAATATTACGTTATTGTGTACTCCAGCGGCTATCTGCCAGACTCGAAACGTTTCGTGCCTCATATTTTAAACATTTTGCCAATTGTAGTCAAACACTCTTACTACAATTTTACAAGAAAACCAGAAAACTTTCTCGCTCTATCCTTCGTAAATGTCGTCATTCCTCATATCAATTTACAAGTGTGTTAAGCTTGTTCTATCCTAGCTTATCATAATCTTCTTACTTGGCTTAGTATATATTGTATATTTTTTAAGTTCCGGTAAAACATTTTAAATACTTTCGTAAGTTTTAAATGAGTTAATTAATGCGGATGAGGATGACGTTACATTTTTTCTAAAACATTGAAAATTTGCAATATTTTAGTTTTAAGCGATAATTATATAAGCTGTGACATTAATATTATACTGAGATATTGATAAATCGGTTTCGCATAGACTTTTTAGTACAATAAAAAAAAATACGGTAATATTTGAAGCACTTTAGTAAATATGTTTATTTTCGCAAACTTTAAGCGCATTTTGCAAATTTGCCAAAAGTAGCCAGCAGGTGAAGTGTTAATATTTATACAATATATATTTATAATACACACCCGGACCTCGTATAACGTGGTTCTTGTACAATACGAGTTAAGAAAAAACATCGGTTTTTAACCATCCTCTCACTAAAAGTGGAGCATATTATTGTTTGTTCCAAAAGAGTTCAAATGTTTTATTTTATTTCATACATATCGTTAATTTTATATAATTTACCGATTCAAAAACATATCCTCGTATTGCACTTTTTTTCAATTAATTACAATTGTATTTCGTGTTGTTTTTTATAATTAATATTGTTTTATTTATTTTTAATAAATAAATTAATTGCATTGAATTGAATGATATATTTATAGCTAAAGTAGAAAAAAATACAATAAAATCAAATAGATAAATAATGAATTGAGATAAATAACGATAGAGATAAATATAAGTGCGTCTTTTCTATGATAAATTGTATGAACGGATTGGTGTATAGAATGCGGTCTCTACAAATCTATTATTTAGCGAACAATGGAATACGAATTTAATCCATTTAAAATGAGAAAGACACGCTTTTTTGCGAAGAACATTGTACTCGAACTTCGATATTGATTGCGAACCAGCTTGTAATGAAAAAAATCGCAGACATGTCTATTTTATCTCTACGCGACATCAAATTGAATTCGGAGCCAACGAGAAGTGACTGCCGATAACAATTTACTCCGAAATTGCCACATATCAATACAAACAGGTTGCCATAAAACACAAACGCCTTATATAATTGATAAATATTGTATTTTAGTAAATTCTAAGGAAAATAAAATGTGATACACTCTATTTTGACTGTTTTTTATTTTACAATAGTAAGCTTAACCATGTCTCCCCGGTAGCGTAGTTGGTACCGTGCGCGCCTAGTAATTCAAGAAATGCGGTTTCAATTCCCCATCTGAAAAATGTAGGACTGGATGCTCATTAAGTTAAGTAATTTGTCTGATAAAAAATTCTCGCAAAAATAATCTGTCAAAACGTCTTCACATTGTAAAGATTCATATACTCCTCTTTCGAGGTGGATATCATTACACTGTGCAGATCCATATGCTCCACGTTAGGAGTGTACATGGTATATATAAAAAAGCCATTCGGACTTAACTCTCGCTAAAATATTTTTTTGTCGCCTTTGAAAATGTACTTAAAATGAAATCAACTTAATTTTAAATACAGCTACTTACAATTTATTTAGTTGGGAAATACATTGGAAATGGCATATTTAATCCAAAATAGGGTGTGATTATGTTCTGAATGCACTTAAAATTGCTGTCATGTAAGTAAATTTATGCTTGTAAGTGTCTATATTATGAAGGGTGGAGAATATTTCTGTAATAGCAATAATTACTTACATTAACTACCACGACTTAAAGCCACATTTACACTTAAGTGCAACTGTAATCCAAGCGAAGATGCAATTGTAAAGTTATTTATTTATTTGTTTAATTGTATTATAATTATTATAAACAAGTTAACATGGGTTATCAAAAAAACAGATATAAACATTAAAAAATGTTTTCCGGGAATGAGATAAGAACTAAAACAAAAAACTTTCATGCAAACAAGTATTTAAAAAAATGACAATGCAGGAAATATCGTTCAGTAGTATTTATTTTTGTAGCTAAATTTAGGAAAAAAATACTATATCCAGGAATATAATCATTATTTTTATAATATTATAATTGCAATAAGGATATTAACAAATTGTTTATTGAAATCAATGAAAAAAGACTATATACTATGAGTCAGATTTATTTTTGTAATTAAATAAATGATGGAATATATTGATTTATGAAAAAAAACTAATCAAATATAATACATTCTTACAATCATTTGTAAAGATTGTTGAAAGGCCCAATTCAGTATGTAAAAAAGTTTGGATCGCAACAGGTAAATATTCAAGCTTTTTGAATACATGTATAGCTTTTAAGCTCATAATAACATAGAATTATTGCTTGATAAATATTATAAATTATTTTGACAATTATTATTTTCATTTTTAAGCTTTGGATTTTTACCGGTGTACTAATGGTATGAAAAGGGGTTGGGGGATGATTTTTCGTAAGTTTGATGACGCAACTATGACATCTATTCACTGTGAGAAATTTGTAAAGGCATCATTAGCTCCACCGTTTTAGTCGTTAGGTTCTGAATTAGGGGACTAGTGAAAACCTTCATAGAAATTGAAATCCAATTATGCAGATTTTTCGTTTCTTGATTAGTGGGGTGACTCTCCTAAAATTATAAATGCTTCACTATGACGTTAAATTTTTTCTCGTAAATATTTGACATCGTATAATAAATAATACAAGGATGTTTTTGTGATTGTATCGTCACTTCAAAATTAGTTTATCGAATATCCACAAAGGTTTTTTAAATTCATTAGGTACTTTACACAATACTATTATCTGTGGTAGGGGAAAAGGAGTAATCCACATAGAAAGAATTTTACAGAAGGCATAAAAAACATCTATTTGATGATTTTAGGACAAAGCCAATATATAACATAGATACAACTTTAAAGTGCACGAACTCTTGATTTAAATACCCAACCTGATATTAATTTAATAACTTATTGAGGAAAAACCAATAACACTGATAGCAATTTTTGATAGCCATTTTTCCTGATCGCAAATTTCACTGGTCATCCATTTTTCAAACTTAAAATAAAAATTTAGACGCCTTTGAAGCATTTGAAGGTTAGAATATTGTGTTAGAATGTGTACTAAGTTGTATACATATTGTGATTACGTAAAAAATTATTTTGGAAAAACTAAGGGCTACGTTCTTTTTTCTTTCCACAGTCGATATGTACTGTAATTCTATTCTTCTATATTACAACAATAAATGGCTTAAAAAATAGCTCAGATACATTTATATATTCACCTGTATGTGTTTAAATGATATTTGTTTTCATTTCCTGAACATATGACGGTTGGTCTTTTCAATAAACCAATCCTAAAGCATCCATGTGTTGCCCTCAATCTCCCAAGTCATACCAGCATTTGTTAATTCTACCGAATACATCATATGGATAGTATTCGGTAAACTAGGATGCTTGGATTTAACCAGCTTAGTATCCAGAGAGAATTCAAACTTTCTAAAGTCATCTGCAGCACATGTTTTAGGCAGTATCAGCCCGTTGCGTGACTTTTAACGTAACATAAGGCTATTTCATTAACCAAGCACCTAAACGTTTTCAAAGCTCAATATATTCCTAGTCTTCATCAGATTGTTTTAATTTGCTAACATTCAGAAGAGTGATGAATTAAAACAATTAAATTCAAAGCCTACAGTATAAGGTCCTGATTTTTTCTCATTTTAGAATATTTTTAAATTATTTTACAAAATTTTGTTAATTTTTTTGTTTTATAAAAAGTAGACTGTCATTTGCATTGAAAAGTTACATTTGTAATTCCTCGGGCGTGATTCCTATTTAAAACTGTCATCATTTCACTTTTCTACTATTCTCCACTCCATGAAAATGAGACGATGTATGAATACATAATAAATTGCAGATACATATTCTGTTTTCACTTTGAATGTAAATTTAAAACATGATTACAATACTTTATGTCTATCAGGCTATTTTAATTCATACATATGTTCTCTTAATTCACATAACAAATTTAAATAATTTCTCAGACCAAGACACAGTATAAATACAGACCGCAAATCCTTAATTGTATACTTATATTAAATAAGTCATTTTTCCGATACTGGCGAAAATATAAACAACTATAAAAATTATGATTGGTTTTTATAATCTGTTTTAGTCTCCCTAGTAGCGTAGTTGGTGGCGTGCGCGTCTAACAACAACGGTTCGATTCTCCATTTGTCGGATTTGAAATTCAAAAAATACATGACTGGATGCCCGTTGAGTTGATTAATTATCTGACAAACGATTCTCGTGAAAAAAACTGTCAAGACGTCTTTGTGCTGCGGAGATCCATATATGTACTCAACTTTCTGAATAGATATCTTCACATTGTGCAGATTCATGTGCTCCACTTGGCGAGCAAACATGTTGTAAAAAAATATGTTAATATTATTGGATACATTTATAGTGTTTATAAATTAATGAACTAATTATCAGTTTTATAACATCTGGTATAAATATATCTACTTAGTTGAAGTCAACATCGCTTTTAAATAACATATATGTTTTAACTTGCCATTTTAGAGCCTCTTTGCAACTTTTGACAAGTTTCACTTGGAATATTCTCTTCATAACTAGAGTGCTTAGATTCCCATACTATAAAGGCTTATATTGTCAGATTTTAGGGACGAAAATTGGTTATAAGTCAACTACTCAAAGTATTGGCCACAATTAGGGGCTCCAGCTGTGGGGCCTCGAGCGGTTAGCTTTTCGACACCAGGGAGCCAATAATAAACAATAAAAATAGTCAATGACTATTTCAAATTGAACTAAATATTATCAAATTTGGGACTGAATGGTATGGCATGGTTTGAGCAACATACCAGTCAATTATTGTCTAAAGTATTGTGTAAAAACATAATCACTCAAAATTAACTCACTATGAGTTTTCACATCACGGATTTACATATCGACTGTTTAAAGTAAAAAGGATAAAACCCTATTTTTTTAAAAATAGTCTTTATTCAATGAGCAGAGTGTATATAGCTGAACACACGTTTTATTAAAAAGATGTAAGCTGAAAATGTCGAATTGGTGTCTAAATTTACGTTTTAAAAAACAATGGCAAGTGAAATTTGCGACCAGGAAAAAGTGCTTCCAACTAATCAATTTTATTGATTTTTCTTAAATAACTTATTAGTTTAATATTATATTAAGTAAATAAAGCACCAATTTTAGTTTTTATACATTTCAAGATTGTGCCAATGGAATGCTTTGACTTTGGATCAATATTATTAATTAAAAGTTTTGCCTCCTGTATTTTTTTTCCTTTCCACAGTAGAATGATATTTTTTAATTATCTTAAGTAATTTTAATTAAAATTCTGGCTTAAAAATCGTATTTAAAATATGCACGATTGTGTGAATTGAGTAATAGAAACCTTCAGTGCATTCATTCATTAACATGTCTGTTGAATGGAAGTGAGAAACGATGCGCTCAACGAATCGGTGATTTTTGCCTCGCTTTAAAAAATGCAGTGACGTCGAAGAGATTATACAGGCAGACTTATATAATAACTTAATTGAAATTATTTCCAGATATTTAATGGAAAAATCCGTAATACAATCTTTCAAGACGTCTTCATATTGCAAAGATCAATTTATTCCAATTCCGGAATGGATATCTTTACACTGTGTAGATTCGTAGGTTGCACTTAAGAGAAAATATGATAAAAAAAAGATATTTTGAATTTGTCCTAAAATTATTAAAAAGACGTTTTTCGTCTCTTGTAAAATATAGTCTGTGTGAGTTACGTCCTTTTTCTTTTCCACAGTCGATATATATATATGTATAGTTATTATGATTAATACATGCTGGAGATGCGCGCACAATCTCATTTTAGATTATGATCATATCTCTCTAGAGTAAAATATACCCCACTAAAGTGGCAATATCCCAACAGCTATTATTTTCCGTCAAGAAATGTTGTATCACTGTTAACCATCTGCAAGATTTTTTTTTGAAAATGACAAAATACTCCATATCACGATCACAATCTATGGCACGTGGATCCATTTGCAGTAATCTCTTTGGAAGTCGCCCTATACCATTTGCAGAAGAGAGCTCAAAGCGGATTGCACACGTGTCTGTTGCAATATCTCTGAGTAAACATTTATTAACGCGTGTTTCGGTAAATTGCTATAATCACTACAACAAGTTAGAAATATCGACTATGGAAAGAAAAAGGAATCCAACTAATTTAACAGGAGTTAATGTTGATATATTTTTTCAAGCCATGTTCGCTCCCAACGTGGAATATATAATAAATATATATCTACACAGTGTGAAGATATCCACTATCAAAGAGAAGTATATCAATTTCCGTAATGTGAAGACGTCTTGACAGATTATTTTTCACGAGATTTGTTTGTCAAGCAATTTTTCAACCCGATGGGCATTCAATTCTGTATTTTTGGATTTTTTAAAAATCCAACAGATGGAGAATCGAACCCGCATTTCTCGAATTGATAGGCACGTACGCTACCTAGGAAACTTATTTTTAAAGAGGCAAAAAAACTATTTTTAATAATTTTAGGTTAAAGTTGAAATTTTAGGTAGATATAAGCTTAAAATTTACAACTGCCTAACTTGGGTGTTTTATTTATCCAATTGGGTATATATTTAATAAGTTATTTAAGAAGATTTAATATACCTTGATCTAGTGGATGTGCTTTCTGATGTACCATCCATTTTTAAATTTAAAAGCTTAATTAAAATACTAATTCAACATCGGCAGCTCACTTTTTTTTTGATAGAACGTGTATTATAACGTCCACTTAATGTTTTTGGGCCAAAGTTATAATATAAAATAGACACAACCTTGAAGTCCACGAAGATTGAAACTGCTGCTTTATTTACTTAACATGATATTAGCATAATGATTTGTTTGATAAAAACCAATAAAATCGGTGTGATGGAAGTCCTTTTTCCTGGCCAAAAAGTTGAGAGGCCATACTTTTTTAAAACTTAAAAGCTAAATTTAGACACTAATTTTGCGTTTACAGCTTACGTTTGCTTGATAAAACGTTTATTACGTGATATACATTATGATTATCGAAATAAATTATTATGAAAACACTGTAAGTTACTTCTTTTTTTCCTTTCCATAATCAATGTTTTATCTATATTTTTTTCTGTGCAGTATTTCTTTTCATTGTAATAAGCATATTAACACCTGTTATCTACCTTGTCAAAATGTACTCATTAGAAGGTCTTCATATTTTATTCATTCTACGTAAAAATCCCATTAATTCTAATTATGATAATCATTTCACCATTACCTCACCTGTTTTTACACCAGTCATTATCCTGGATGTCTGATATAAAAAGCGATTATCTTTATTCGACATAAATGTTCCTGCAGTAAATATTAAATAAGTTATCTAAGATACACACGAACTCAAGTATGTTGAAGTAAAAAAATAAATCTTAAATTTAGAAGTAAACTAGGATACAAGAATTTTCTATTAAAAATCTCGAATAATAGAAACATTTTAAAGGGATTAAGCGAGACCTTTCAGGTTACTAAATAAGTGAAAAGTTTGTTTTTGCATTAATGGCTGGGAAAGGTTATAAAATAATTATCATCCCTCATAGGAAAGCTTGAAAGGGTTTGGAACAGTTTTAATCTAAAGGCATTTTCAATCCCCATTAGTAATCCGTAAGAATGGTTTACATAATTTACGACGAACTTTCGTTTCAGATTTGAAAAAAGCTTTGGTATATACTGTATAGACCATTATAGACTCGAGCTTAATTAATATTTAAACGGATAAATAAATTTGGTTTTATTATTTTATTATTTAAAACTAAATATTTGAGACTTTTATTTAATGGCACTAAAACCTATTTTATGTAGCCTTTCTTACTATTTTAATAATTATTAATTGATGATAAAAATATTATTGCCTAATTATTCAAAATATTAAGCGATTACCAGCATAGTCACTGAAGCAATAATGTAAATCACTAAAAATATTGTATATTGTATTATTAAATTTTGTTTCATCATTTTAGGTCTGATATCAAGGAATAATAGTTTCATGTATGATGATATTATATTTATAAAAATCGTATTAATAGTCATTATGTGGAGATATGATTAGATATAATTGTGTATGATGATAAAAAGTGTAAAGAGGGCTACACATGCTCAAGTATACATGTGCAATATTTTGTGTGTGTCCATTATTTTTTTTCCTAAGAACGCAACATCTACTAATGTTAGGCAATCCTACATGTATTTGATACAAACTATAAGACCAGCCACTTACCGAAATAAAATGAAATAACAAATAATTAATTCATTGATATAGGAAGGATGCTTCAATTATTATTATTGCTTAATATTAACATGCTCGGTTTGACCAACAAAATGCACTTTGGGTTTTGAAAGTTAATGGTTTATATTAAAAAAGTAGTACGTACAATTTCATTACTTAGATATAATTGGCAATAACATATTAAACGATATGAAAAAAATAGTAAATTTATTTAATCGATAATTACTAATTCTATGCTAGAGACTCAAGTCTGAACTTAATTCAAAGTCTTTTTTTTACTTCATCACTCTCTTGTAAGGTTTGGAAAACGGAAATAATGAAATAGCAGTGTTTTAATATCGTAATTTAACATATGATCACCGTATTTTTATGATCGTTTATGCATACTTGCGCAAGTTTGTATAAGTGTGTGTAGCCTCCTTAATTCAAATTTTAGCAAAAACAAGTTTAAAATTTTACAAATAATATGATTTGTAATAAATATATTATGATTTTAGAGCTTGTAAAAAGACTGTTACCTGTTGATGTTGATTGGCTTTGTCTTCCCTTCTACCATATCCGTTCCTTATACGGAGCATATGGCTGCCACTCGGTGCCTCCACCCGCTAGCCGTTAATTGACAGCTCAGTAATAATTGTGTTTTTGTCCGTTACTATTTTTTTCTCCTAATATAAAAGTGAGTTGTTACTTTCGCAAATACTTTAAAATAAATTATATCAAAGCTATATATAAACAACTAAAATAAACGTAATTAATATCAATTAAAAAACATAATAATATAAAAAATATAGCATTAATGAGTAAGCTAAATATTTCAGTTTATCGGTATTGTATGAAAGATGAAAGTATTAAAAATAAAACTTCGAGGTGTAGGTGTATTTTGAACAATAAGAAATTTTGCATCTTTCATAGAAAGAGCATCCGCTTGCAGTGGAACGTGAGAAAATTTCAAATTGGTTTATCTGGCTCAGAGTAAAAGCACATGTTATGGATAGGTTTATAGAATATCCAATTTTACTATAAATATTTTCAAATAAATATTTGATAAAATTTAACTAGAAAATAATTATTATGCTCATAATATTTATTCTATACGAGTAAAACAAATGACAGAATGGTTAATTTGTATTTACAAAAGAATGTTTCGATTACAAAAAATTTTATATATTTTTTTATAAAATTGTATAATTGAAATATTCTTAATTTTTTCAGCGGTAGAATAATTGTATTAAACTTCTTCATCTTCCTGGTTATAATATTTGAGAAGTGACTTTTATAATAAAAGTAATTTGTGGCTTATAAAAAGTAAAGAAAAAAATGAAATTATACATTTTCATATTAGGAAAAATCATCATTATAACGTTTACTCGGAGTAGACATAGATAGAACCTTGACAATATGTATTACACCATTAAATACTAGTATGGTAATTTTTTCCAAAATAATTTAAGTTGAATATTTTGTCTTTTTGTCTAATGTACAAGAATATTCCTATATGATGGGATTGGCGTCTTGCTATTAGCGAACTCAGTTCTAGAAAAGCAATTCATTAGTGTTAAAACATGAGCAATTGCTTCAGGGAGCCTTTGGGAGGCAGAAACCGTTGTTTAAATATCGACCCTGGAAAGGAAAAAGGACGCAAGTCAGATAGAACAAAATTTAATAGAAATCACGATTTTGGGCCGAAGTTAACATATTCATATAAAATAAAATATTCAATATATATAATATACAAAGATTTGAAGTGAACGCAGATTTAAACTAAGGTTTTATTGACCCGGCTTGATATTTATTTAATAAGTAATTTAGGAAAAATAATGAAATTGGTGTGGCGGAAGTCATTTTATCTGGTCGCAAATTTAAAAGGCCTTCCTTTTTTTCAAACTTAAAAGCTAAATTAAGATACTAATTTAGCATTTGCAACTTACGTAGTGTTGATAGAGAGTGTATTAAGTTGAATTCATTATGATTATTAAAAATAGCTTTTCGGAAAAACTGTGGGTTACGTTTTTTCTCCTTTCCATAGTCGATATAATAATTATATTGGTATATATTATAAAAATTACTTATTTAAAATAGTATTCTTCATATAAATTATTAGTTATGCTAATATTCTCATAACTTAAAATCAAATATTCGACAACTGTTCAAATAATGTAGTATTTTATTATATTTCAAATCCAATGTGATTGTACCATTATCATATACGGCTTTTGTTGTATTTTTACTGCAAACTGTATGGTAAAGCCAATTCAAATCTTTGCATGAAAATAGAAAGGAAGCGATAAATAAAAAATCAAATATACGCACATTTGGGACTGGAGAACCCATTTGACCATGCTTCTGGAATACGTTATGAGTAGCCGATACTTTAGGGGCAATTGTGGTCAGGATATTCTACCCCTGATATCCTGTATCTGCTTTTCTTTGAGTTTTCCAACTGAAAATAATAAAAATGTGCCCCTTTGAATATATCAAGTGGATTTCTAAAATAAAAAAAATAACAAAAAATCTGTTTTATTTTTAAATTTCACGATCGATGAAATTAAAACGTATTGAAAAAATTTAAATAATGATGTTACGGATATGATGAATTATCACCAAAGCCTAACTTTAAATCGAATGTAGAAAGAAAAAAGGATTAAAGCTTTATTTTTTCAAAATAGCTTTTGCTTCAAAATCTGAGTTTATACAACTTAATACACATTCCATCAGATGAATGTATGGTGAAAATGCAAAATTAGTGTCTAAATTTAGCTTTAAAGTTTGAAAAAAGGATGGTCTGTAAAATTCACGACTTGGAAAGGGGGCTTTCGCCCAATTAGTTTTATTGGTTTTCCTTGTATTATTTGTTAAATTAATATCTTATTGATTAATATTTTCGACTGATGGTGCTTGATGGAAATTGATTTTAAATTCT
>JAGVSQ010006935.1:0-15816 GCA_022683975.1 Rhyacophila evoluta | reverse complement strand
TTCGAACCCGCATTCCCCGGATCGCTAGCCACGCACGCTACCAACTACGCTAACCAGGGAGACTAATAGTTAATAATATAAGGGTAAGAAGACTCAAAGAGGAGAAACTATAAGTAAAATGAAATTTTAAAAAAATACGATTTACGAAAGATACGATTTAAAATAAAATGATTTGAATATTTCTTTAATAAAATAAAAGTCAATGCTTGTTATCGGTGTTTTAATTTATTCATTGTATTTTGGCAAAATCGTTAAAAATAATAAAAAAAAAATTGTGAGGGTCTGCCTGTCGAGAATTGGCTTACTGAAAATTGTATCGTGTAAAAGTTCAGTTACGTTATAAAAGTTGACATTAAAAATTGTAGGCCTTTTGAGTAACGCCATTTTTGCCGATTGTTTTAATTTTCAGCAGAATTAATTAGAGAAGTTATATTATATTTGCTACAAAAGCTGTTAACGATTAAATTATTACAAATGCAATATTTTGAATTGGAAGAATTCAGTCGTTTTTTTGATACGCGTATTTTGTGTAATATATTCCATTCTATTTGAAAATAATATATTAAAAATACGATGCAAATTACTTTATAATTTGGTCTCCAAATTTTATTTATACTGGATTCGAATATATATTTTTCATACAAGTGCACTATTATTCACATTATGAGTATATCTAGTGATGTGCACCATAAGTCATTCCCTCAAAATCACCATAGATAAAAATTAATTGTTTAATATTAATGAACATTGTTTGTCAACTGGGTCTAAATCTTAGTTGAAAATAATCGTTTATTAATAAAAATTGCATTCGATATTTAGTTTGGTTTAGTTATAATTTAATAGATTACTAAAATAAATGATCAAATGAATGGTGAATGTTCAAGTATACCTAAAAGATTTCTTGTTTATGTATATTTAAAATTATTATTATTTGCACTTCATTTTGATACATATTTTTTAACCTAATTCTCGAGGCTAACAGAAGATAGAATATTTTCGTGTCAATAGATAAAATGCGTTTACCGTTTTTTATGTATTTGTTCCATTACGTATATTGTAAGCTTTTGAAGTTCATTTTACCAATATATACAAAATATATATTACTTTTGTACCGAATTACTCACTGAGTACTTTGAGTAAGTTATTTGGGAGAAAAAAGATAAAATCTTTTGATATAAAATAAAAAACAACATTTTCCCAGAGCTTTTTAGAGCAAAGTGATTTCCAAATCCATTAGGTCCGCCATTATTTTTTTATGAATAAAGCACGGGTATGGTTTAACTCCCTAGATGAAATATAAATTATATATCTATATAAACATCAAAGCAAAAATAGTATTAATTTTGTCTTCTAGAAGCAGAAAGATATTATATCGAAATATTATAATAATATAAGTTAGTTTTTTTCACGTACACCATTTCCATATTTTCTTAGTACTTATCTTAAAATTCATTTTTAATTGCAATTCTATGAGATAAAAAGAGACTTTATTATTGAAATACTGTTTTCTTTTATTTCTAAGGTTTTCATTTATTTTCTATAAAATTTTAAAATTCAATGAAACATATTAATATTATATAATATCACCAAATTATTCTTTCTGACCTGATTATTTTCTTGGATTAGATAGCGTGCACAAAAATAACAATATTTTTTTTTTATATTATACATGTGAAGTTTTAATTTTTTTTTTTTTGCTTGTTTGTAAGAACAAACTAAAAACGAATGTGTAAATTAATTATATTTACATGACCAATTGAACACTAAATTACATAATCGTACTAAATTGATATTAGCCGTAAGCGTACACGCTTTAATGTTGAAGGTTACGGGCTCAGTTTCACGACTGCTAAAGATTTATTTATACAAAAATTATACTAAACCGAATGCTTAATGGACTGCGTAATTAGATGATAACTAATTCTCGTCAAAAATATATTCATATTGCGGTGATCCATACACTTTATTTTTACAGTTCACACCTTCCTCACATCCTTCTTTTTTTAAAAGGTCTAAAAGAATACAAATTGTATAATTTGAATGTAATACATTGTGTACCATACTTTTTCGACTTATTTTATACATATTTTACAACATAATTGAAATGGCTCACATTTCATCTAAGTATCATATTTAAATAAAACAATTTCGTTTAATCTAAGCTTAACACATCATCCTGGTGAGGATTTTCTAATATGACAACTCAATTGTTTCATTGCCATTTTCATTTAAAAAATAGGCTAGATAAAGATACTTTGAGGGAGGAAAATATTTAGAAAGATACTTTTAAAGAAAGGGTTCAAGTGAAATAACAGAGGTACCGCCTTTGCCATCGGCCAAATAGGTTAAGATTTACCGGTTTTCGCCATTCTATAAGAAAATATGATATGAATACAGGTATATAATAAAACCCTCATCTTTTTCCTTTTAAAAAATGTCATGTGTGGCACAAACATTTTATATTATATGGGGTGATTTTTTAATTCAGAAAAAAACGTGATGGGCCTGTTCTCTACACTCCAAAATCAATAAATGTTCTTCCATTTGTAAATGAAAAACTACTGTAATATTTTCTCCGTAATAATGATAATGGCTCGGGTACAGAAGGTTTTTGTCAAATAATTTCGTCTAAGCTTCACTACATCGCTATTCAAAGTTTATCGTAGTATTATTACCTTAATCTACGAAACAGAACGTATAATTGTTTTATATTCATAAGATATGAAAGTCGAAAAGCTTCTGTGAGTCAAATGAGTTTAAGAATTTGTATTTTTAAACATTTAAAAGAACGTACATGTTTAATGCATGTTTCACCTTTTTACCTAATAATTATAGTACTGCGTTAATAAAATATTTTATTATTATTGTATATGTTTCTTGTATGGAGCATTCAATCACCCGTTAATCATTTTGTATCCTACTATATCTTGCGAGCAAATTTTATTTTTTCATATCTCAAAGGTAAAAGTATTATAATATAGGACGTCAGAATTCCATCACTCAGAAAGAGAACAGTTCTGTCATCGGTATATAACTTTCGGTAGATTAAAAAGCTCCTTTATTTATTTTCTAATATTCGAGTTCATCATAGAGTCGAAGTGAATTAAAAACATGGTCCTAATATTTAAAAATCAAAATACGTAGTCTTTTAGTCTCTATCAGATATCATAGTCCGCGTAGTAGAATAGATTTGGCAAAATTCTTATTATAATAAATGTACTCAATTAGTTATATAAAATTTATTAAGAAAATTTTCAAAAATATAATAATTTTACCATTAAATATCAGATAAATTGACGTAACTTATTTTAAAACAAATGGTGTCATAAAAAAATATCGCCGACCCTGCAAATGTGTTTTATAATCGATATTTAAATTTCAATATTTTATCATGCCTTCGGTATTCCCAATCATCCAATGGCTCTTTGAACCCTTCTTGGCCAATATTCAAGAATAAGTAAATAAATATCAACAAGAAATAATACGTAACTTTTTTTATGTAGACCTAAGTCGATCGACAATACTATCATAAAACATGATAAACACAAAAAAGAACGTTGTTATATGTGATAAAGGGTCAGTTTAATAATACAAGCAATTTCGGAGAAAATAACAAACAAATAGTCTCGAATACTGAAAGTTTGGTAGTTTGAGTTGATTCTTCTTCCAGCAACCAACATTGCGCAATGAATGTTATGCGGTATTTAATGTACCAGAAATGTCACAATAGCATAAATTATTGAACCATCGTTGGTGTACAATACACATCTATTTTAATAAGGACTCGTTAATATCAAGCCTTACTGATTATTATAATTTGATTTAATATAACGTTAATATAAGCTAGATGCCAAATGGCTAACCAAACTAATCCTCGTAAAAAACAAATTTTCCAATGCTTTATATTTGAAGCAGGCGGTTAAAAATAAAAATGAATACTAGATGATGGATTCCCGTAGCTGTTTAGTGATATTTTAAACAACTCAAGATTAAGTAATTTATGATTGGCTGCTTGCTGCAATTGGCTGAAAACCTGTCTTTGAAGAAACAAAATATTTAGGTGTCATAACTTGTGAAACATAAATATTATACATGTAAAACATACCTGTATAATATATACATTATTCATGATAATATATCACCTCATGTAAGCAATATGGATTTGAAATGATACAAAGAAAATTTCCATAGTCACTTTTATTATATGAAATTTCATATCGTGTTTCATCTTTTTGATAGTTTTATGATACTGCATTTTAGATTAAAAAAGTGTGACTATGTTCTTATTGATAATTCTCATATAAGTCTCAATTTGATATACCTCTCAACCTCGTAACCAAATATTAAAAAACTCTAAAATATCAAAAAGATGCAAAAAAGTGACTTTAATATATTATATCAAAGACATAACTTCTCATATGCCTTGTAACTTCGATATGTATTGTGCATTTTGTGGAAAGATGAAGGATGAATAACTGTAATAATTTATCTTCGGCAGACTTACATTATCCCCTATAGCTTTATACTGTTACGGAATGAACAAAAATTATAATTATAGCACACTCGATGAAGTATTTTGTATGTTTACTTTATCTATTTAGCTTATATTTGTATAAGAAAAAAACTCTGCACCTTTTAAAAACACCTTTCATTTTGATATTATCAACCGTTTATAAAACACTGCCAGTAAATATAATTAATTACACATGTGGTAACATTTAAATTAGTTTGTTTTTGCAAAATCACCGTCAAACCACAATCTAGATATTGTCTGAATCTATTAACTCTATCCAGAAACAAAGCTTTAGCCCAAATTTTCGAGCTCTCGCTAACAAATCCACTGAGGCTTTTGTTTTGTTATCTATGTTGAACGCAAACTTAACAAGAAAACTTTCGGCTTCCTTCAATTTCTTGATAAAGTTATTATCTATACAAAATCGAAGAAACATTTTTCATAGTGATGTCGAAATACTCCAATATGAATTTTATAAAATTCAAAGCCGGAATACACATTTTAGTGACTATGGTATCATAGGCAATATTTATTATTAAATGTTATCAAAGCTTTCATCGTTGATATACATTATTTGTTTCTTAATATTATACGCATGCAATATCCCTTGAGATAAAATAATTTCATGTGACGGAATTCTATATATTATAAGCTTACGAAAAGAAAAAATAATCTTATAAAGTATTTCCAGGAAAACTAAATCTCATTTTGAATTTGAAAACGTAAACACGTAAAATTTCGTAAAATAAGACAAGATTTTCCGAGAGGAAATAAAAACATATTGCAGTTTTCTTTTATTTGATTTATGATGTATGTAAGGACAAAAGTATTTTACAGTGAAAATATTGCAAGTTTCAGTTTGCGACGAGCATGTTTACAATGTGAATAAAATAAAAACAAGGTAAACTTTCAATCATAACAAACTTCAAAACTCACATTTTCGTAAAATTTTATTTTAATATTTATCCACTTTGTTGGAGAGAGAGTTGGGGAAACACATAGTTATATTAGCATATTTATAGCTCAAATACGGAGCACTAAATCACTTCATTTTATTTTTTATTAATATGATGTAGTTATATATTTTTGCACAACACGTTTAAATAATAAACTTATACTAGTGCATTTATCTAAAAAAGGCTAATATATGTCACTATAATGGCATTATTTCACTCAGCTTAAATAAAATAAGACACGTATGTAATAGCAAAACTATTTTACCTATCAATATTTATAACAATACCTATCACATTAAAACATATGTAGTTTTTTTAATTTTCTAAAAAGTTTGGCTAAATTTGTGTATTGTAATTAATCTTCTCATATTATTATCATTTTACCAATTAAATTTTATTTCACTAATAAAAGTATTTAATTTTGAAAAAATACAATATCAAAATTTTTTGTTCATTTTAATAAATTTAATAACATAATCTATGGGCCGATTACCGCGATGACGTTGAAAATTTAGTTATGAAAGTTTTTCTTTCGATAATAATAATTATGAACAAAATCATAAATCAAAACTCTCTCGCACCCTGCCATTCACCCTCATAAAACAAAGTTTACTACCCCCAGATATCTCTATGGAAGTCAAAGTCTCTTGGAGGAAATTTCATGCACCTTCAATATAGATAATACCCACGGGAGATGAAGAAAGTTTTCCAGGGTTCAATTTACTTCTGGTAAGGTCTGCGCCATTTACATTTTGATGAATACTGTACGCACAAACCTTATTTACTATCAATGCCTTATCGGGCCTCATGCATAAGTAGTCTGTATACATTGAAAATTTATTATGTAAGCTCTAAAATGACATAGTCTTAGATAAGCTAAGTTACGTCGTTTTGAATATTACGAAATTTAATATTACATCGCGTTAAAAAAGTCCTTTTTGTAATGTACGCTGCAGAAACCATTTTTCGCGACCCTTTTTGGGATATTATTAAACATGAAAAATGAAGTATGGTAAAGGTAAATAGAATAGATAAGATTTTTTGTAATATACGTCACGCACCTTTTTGATTAAAGGTTTCTTAGTATTCACTATATAAAAATACTAGATTAATCAAAATTTTACCAAGATTTTTATTTCGATAGTTACGTGGATAATTTTCATAAAGCCTGAGGTTTATACATAAATAATATCTTATGGTTTGCTTCGAAATGTACAAATAAAAAGCGTATTTTTTAAATAATCTTAAGCAGTTCCAATCAATTAAATAAATATGATAATTTAATAGAGAAAATACTTGTTTATCTGTCACAAGAGCAGTAGCAAAAATGAATTCTCATACATAATGTTCGTTGCCATTTCTAGATCAATTGTGCTACTTTCAAGTTTCAACATCATCATCGATAATCATAAAGAGACTAAAAATTGTATATTCATACAAATATTTAAAAATAATTTTTTACTTAAGAAAATAAGCCATCACAATTTTGTGGGTTATAATATTAAAGAATGGTATTGTCTGAACATTTGGTTAGATGTACCCAAATCGAAGATTTTCACGCATTTTGTCTAATTTGATTAGATAGGATACTTGTACTGAAATTTTATATAAGTGGGTGTTACATTCAAATTCGTATTTATAGAACTTTGCTGAAAGCAAATCATGTATTATATCTAAAACTACCTACTAAATTATAACCAGCATCTTTACTTGAACTTGAAAACAATAGGTACGGTCGTTTTCAAA
This sequence comes from Rhyacophila evoluta, assembly GCA_022683975.1. NCBI lineage: Eukaryota > Metazoa > Arthropoda > Insecta > Trichoptera > Rhyacophilidae > Rhyacophila > Rhyacophila evoluta. The sequence continues at coordinate 8,601 of JAGVSQ010006935.1, read as the reverse complement.
AATCTTTTTATTCCTATTCATCCACCACAAGACTGCTTTTATTTTCAAATAATATTACATCTTTTTCTACACGCACTAGTCAGTTTATGGCTTTCAACCTTATTTTTCTTTTGGTTTATAGAAGAGTGTTGCCTTAGATATTTTGCATTTTTTCATTTCTAATTGATTTAATGAAACTTTTTCCGAGACTTATTTGAGACGATTGAGTAATAACTGTACAACGCTTGTAATGCGTGATTGTAGTTTTGTTTTTTGCCAGATGATGTCTTCTCATATGACCCTCAAAACCATCAAAAGATCTTTTTTAATCTTTTTAGAATGAAAATAACTAGCTGAATTAGACATGTCTTCTTTATTTAAATATTTCAAAAATAATCTAAATTTCCTAAAGCTCTATTTCAAAATTATAAATTATAATGGTATATATTATTTCGGAAAAAGCCCTTTCGAATGGTGTTCAACGATCTGTTTATAATAAGAGAGACGAATACTAAATAAGATCGTTTTGCAATATTTGCATCGAGATTTTTTTTTTAATAAGAAAAGATTTTGAAAAGCATTGTAATATCCGAAGAATTAATAATATTCACAAAAAGTGCTTTTTTGATAAATAAAAATAATAACGTATCATTTATTTACCAAGTTGTCAGTAGTTTTTTTACAACGGGATCTAAAACTCGTAGCATTATTTAATAACAAACGTTGGGAGTCCATAATATGTCATATCATTGACGTGCAAGGAGAGAAAAAATCCAATATACCGATGAACCTGTAAGGAAAGAAATATAAGAGGTTATCCATAAAAAGATCCGGTTTTTTGAACGATAAAAATGTTGAAGTTTCTTTACGCAGCGGGACCAAAACTTATGACGTAACCTAAAAGCTTAGGGACATGGCATAAAATATTATATCTCTTCAGCGGTACAAATTTACATAAAATGGTAAGATATGTATTTATCCTGCACATGGTTGTCATATTTGGTTTTCTTATTTATTATATGTAGGCACTTTCCCCCTTTACTGAGTTGAATATAAATTTTTCATGATCCATGACTTTGTTTGAAGAGTTAGTATCTCACTATGCAAATACCATAACTATGCGATGAATCATCACTTAAATCAAACGTATTTTTCCATACCCTTCTCGGCAAAATAAAATATCTCCGTCAGTGGTGAACACCGCACGGCTATTTATTGTATATATATATATATATATACACACACAGAAATGTAAGTTAATTCTAGATAACAACTCACAATTTGTACGTATAAAAGGTTATATGTATTTTATAAGTCTTACCAAAATATATAATATTACTAGCGTCATTCTATGGAGAAATGTGAAAGTTATTATTGTATATATTTAATTGAGTAGTCCTCAAAATTTGAGACAAGATTCAAGAAAATATCAACAAAAAATAAATGAAATGAGTCGTTGAGTTACAAAAAGTGGACCATATTTCCTGTGGAAAGGAAAAAGGACGTAACCCAATTTTTTTCAAAATAGCTTTTTTTCGATAATCAGAATGTACACGGCTTAATATCGAGTTAGTGTCTTAATTCGGCTTGCAAGTTTAAAAAAGTGATTGCCTATAAAATATGCGACCAGCAAAAAAAGCTTCCACCTAATGATTTTGTTTTGATAGTCTTTATGCACTTCAAACTTGTGCCTATTTAATGTTTTAACTTTCGCTCAAAATCATTAAATAAACGTTTTTGTACCTCCTGTAAAATTTGTAGCATGTGGGTAACGTACTTTTTCCTCTCCAAAATTGATATGGATTTACACAGTGTGAAGATATTCACTCCAAAAAAAGAGTATATGGATCTCCGCAACGTGAAACCGTTTTGACAGATAATTTTTCACGATAATTGTTTGTTATATAACTGCTCCACCCAACGGGCATCCAATCCTGCATTGTTTGATTATTAAAAATCCGACAGCTGGATGAATCGAATCTCCATTCCGCATATTGCTAGGCGGGCACGTTAACCTCTACGCTGACATTACTATGTTTTGTTATTGATTTTAAACTATTTTTATTAATATTTATCAATCAATAAATATGTGATTTTCATGTAGGAAAACCAGTATACGGAATAGACGGCACAGATTTGTATTATTTTAGTCATTACCTACCTAGTTATTCAACCAAGTAATTTCAATATAGATAAATTAAAATGTTTTAAGCATATAAATATAATATACGGTATTAAAATGTCTCAAGAAAATAAAGTATACTATTAGTTATAAAAGTTGTAACCTCCAGCTCCAAAACTTGCGTGCTAATCTCTTAACACCGGGGAACATTCCAATTAGTAACTACTACAATCGACTAATCGAAACAAATTTGACAAACAATGTGGAACACTTCTTTATATTGCATGTTATTTTATAGTACTATTATCGTTTAGTAGTACAATATATATCTAGTATAATTATGGAAAAAAAATTAAAATTAATAAACCCATAATCTAATCTACTCATTACCTTTTTATATGACATACTTATTATAACTATTTATGTAACAGCAATAAATAATTATTTTGTTATGCAGAAATGAAATATTATATATGAACGACAGCCACTTGTCAAGACGAGGTAAAGAAAAACGGCAAACCACCAGCCCGAGGCACCAGAACGGCCATTATCGTTACGTGTCGTTTTCCCATAGCGAGGCGTTCGTTACGCCGTTACTGGGCTACGTTCACTTCGTTTCGCCGTTGGACGTGGAGGTCGGGCTTAGTGAGGATGATATTAACACTGTTATTATATTAGTTGGGCCTTACGAGTAAGAAGCGAAAGATTACTGAATGCCTCATAAAATCCCCATTACTTATAACACAATCTTTGTATAATGTAGCGAAATGCTAAATACCCTGACACGTACGATAATTTTCATACATTTCGTCTACTTGCATTACCTTTTACGCCGTTGGCAATTCACGCATTTATTATAGAAGAGGCCATTACATGAAAATTCAGCTAGAATATTAATTCCGTGCGTTACATCAACAGCGCATGGCGACATATCTATGAATATATGTCTTGCAATAAATATTTATTAAACCAATTAATAACTCCCAGATATTTCAGCTCCCCTAGCGCGCAATCTAACGAAAAATATTACGAACAGCATTTAGCAATCCAAAAACATAAATTCGATAATTTTTTTTAATGAACATGATGATATTCAACTTATTTAAGCCTATTTGCCAGTTACGTAACGCACCTTTCATTTGACAGATCGAAATTTTGGTTTCTATAAATATTAACCGTCCGTTAATTGCCTGCATAAGGAGATCAAAAGGCCTATAACAGTTTATTTTTATTTTTTTATCATATAAGCTCCGTAAGTGGAATACACGGATCTCTCTCGCTGTCTATTTTTACTTTATAAATAACGTATATGGATCTTCACAATATAAAGACTTGTATTGAAAGTTTATTTGTGAACACGGATTATACCCAATTATTTCAACCATTAGGTATCCAATACTGCACATATTTTTTTAATCCAGCAGCCGTAGTATATACAACGCATTTAAAAACAGCTTATTGGACACAACAAATAGATATAGTTAATATACTAAGTTTTATGTTTTCATATATAAATAATTATATACTGTTAAAAGTTAATTTGTTTGGACTATTTTAATTGCTAAAAAATAATAAAAAGAATAGCTTAATTTTGAGTTACCGTACTTTCAATTAATAATTGTTGAATTATTACAATATATATCTCGCGAGTAAATAATAATAATAGATTTTCAGTTTAAAATTTGAAACTTATTTCAACATTTTTTCAAGCTCCGATCAATCATGTTTATATATTCCTTTATAATTTATGAAATTGTGTGTAAAATTTTGAATTTTGATAAAAAAAAAATATTCAACTTATAAATAATATTAGTTTTACGGCTATATGTTTATTTTATTACATTTTGTCAATAAGTTCGTCGTTTTGTTTGATAAATACCCCATAAAAATATCTTCGCTTATATCTTGATATCAAAAATAAGGTGTTGAGACACGATAAAAAAAGCTGTAACGACCAATTCCAAACTACCGGATGATATCCGGCATTCGTTTTTCCGTTTCACAAATTGTGTTCACCGGATTTCCTCGCCACATCTGCAGCGGTAGAGACCGTTTCATCTAAGCATCTTCTACTACAACAGATTTTCCCGCACACTAAGTCTTAAGTAATGAAGTAATAATGTCTTCCTGATAGTCAAGAGGTCAGTATATGAACTTTGAAGCCGGAGATTGCGGATTGTATTTCCACGTCGACTTGATTTTTAATACCCAATACATTGAGCATCTGGCTGATAATCTTTTCTCGAGAAAAAATAATCTGCAACATACTCATTTACAATGCTAGATATTTTATTTCTAGAGTGGTCATTTGCACACTATTGATATCCATTTGATTCATTTTCGTTAGTAAATTTTGAATAGTATGATAACGTCTGTCGAAATACTACAGTTTGGTTAGTATCTCTAGTATCTTACTATGAAACGGAGTGTAGCGACAAAACAGCCGTAGTGGGAAACAGAATTAAACTGTGTGCGCCGCGGGTCAAAAGTCGAATTAAGTAAAACTAACCGAACGGGAAAATTACGGCGACGGGGGAAGATGCGCCGGCGTCGGACTGAGCGACGCTGGCGTCGGTGCGCCAAGCGGTAATTGACTGCGTAATTGATTTATTTAGTGCGATGTCACGCGTGAACGGATCCACCACACCGCAAGCGAAATACGCTGCACTAAGAGATTTTGGTTTAGACCAATCTAACGTGTTAACGAGACATGTCATCAAGTATTAAGCTTTTTACGTGGGATATCGTAATGTAAAAAGATCCACTTAAAATTATGACGTCTATAAATCTTTCCTTTACACTCCGTCCAAAAAAAGCTGTCGTGACGTGTTATGTAACATTGCCTCATACTATAAATGTCTGTACTTTATATTTTAGATATTTTTAATTTATGATTTTTATGGGTTCAATATGGTTAGTGAATAGCAAAAAGTTAGCATTTTGCATAAATATTTTTTAATTATTCAGGATTTTACCAAAATAACGCCAATTCATTCTTTCAAATATATTAACATTTGTTTGAAACATTATCAATTACTCGACCATATGATATGAGTTTTTTGTTCTTCGTTTTTTGGCAATATTTATTTTTGTAGAATTTTTAAAAGGAGACATTTAAATATAATAAATCCATAACACTAATTTAATACATATAAACATCGATGCTTGCAAAGTTAATTATTACGGCTGAAAAGACTACGAAGTGCAAAAAAATTGCTTTTGTCTCACTGTGTGAACCCTTTCTTCCTTGAATATTTTTTACAAAATAATGAATAATCTAACGATAGCTTTATAAAATGAAAAGATTTTTAATTGATCTATTTATATTTGTTTCTATCTATAAGTATACATAGCATTTGTTTCCATATATTTACCGAAATTATTATCTAGTAAAAATTTAAATATATCTAGGTTAATTGTTAGCGTAAATAAAAATAACAAACTTAACAAAGAAAAGACGTTTACAGAGATATACCATTTAATTCATGCTCTGAGTCATCTCTAAAAGAAGAGAATTGTGTTTGTGACATAACAAGGTGTACCTTTTAGGAACTTTTAATATCATTAACGTATTTTCGTTTTATTTTTGTTCGTAATTTCACAATAGGTAGACATGTCCAAAACACGTGCAGGCTTTAAAGGTCGTGATCTATAAAATTGTTAAGCGATAGACCCTTTTGCATATTTTCACGGAATTATTATTTAATACACTGCCTAATACACAAATGATTTAATATTTATTTGATATTTTTTGTGTGGCTCAATCTAGGAAACCTTTTTAAATCTATGCCCGCATATGTTTACTAAATTGCTCACCTTATTTGATTTGGAATCGGAATCTATAAACCTTCACAGTAAAAATATATTTAATCCATAATACAAAAATCAATGGATCTCTCTAATATGAAGACTTACTTAAGCAATTTTTTTTGATAAAATTACTTTAAAACCAATTGTAACACCCATTAATCATCCAAAAATGGTATCTTTAATTTTTTTTTTTAATGTCTTTCTTTGTTGCATTTGAATTCGCAACATTCTTATAGTAGTCGCGTTTGCCTTTCAGCCAGAAAGGAAACAGCTAAAATATCTATAGATATTTTTTTTTTTTTTTAGAGTTATATTTTAATTTGAGCACACCCAATAAAACCACAATGTCATAAAATGTGTTATGCTAGTATAATTGATGCTATTCCTACTAATATTTTTTGGCAGTATTATTGCATTATTAACTTGAAAATAAATCTTTAGTAACCTTTTTGTAAATGTTCGAATTATGTTTCATAAAAATACATTTTGTTGGAGCGCGCGATAAACATGTCTCGAATAACGTAAGAAAAAACAAGGCAGCGTTTCCGTATGACCTAAATTTTCTTTCCCACATATCTGTTTCTTAATATATTTGCATCTAAAAAAGGTCATCGCATATGAGGAGTGTAATATTCTACACATTTTTCCACTTTGTCATAATTCCGAACCCGATTTATTCAATTCACGGGGAAATCTCATATTAAAACATTTTTTATTGCATGGATGTTTAAAAATTATCATATTTTGATATTATACGAGCTATAGTATATTTTAATGATTTTTATATAAAATATTACGCATATATACTCTACTATCTACTTATAAAACTAATCGAATTCGTTATATATCAACACAAATCAATTTATTTGCAATCAAACTTGGCTTAAAAACTATTTAATAAACTGACTGTTTTTTTTATTCTATTTTAATAATTAATAATAAGAAACAATGACAACAGACGCTGGTTCAATTACATCATTGACTGAATTTAGCATCTAGTTGGTATGGCTTTTAATAAAGCCTTAAAATTCAAGGAATTAATCATGGTTTATTTATTTTTTAACACTCACAAAAATGTACAAGTAAGTAATAATAATCAATAGCCGCAGCTGCTAAATCTGCTTAGATACAAATATATATGACCGGATATTCTTACGATTAATATTATGTTTTAAACTTCTAGTGACCAATTAGTAAGAGCAATTTATTTTGGGTTGAGTCGCGGGTGTAGGATTTTTTAAAATTCAACGACTAGATACCCAATAGGCCAACGATAAATTCTCGTGAAAAATAAATTCGTATGGTGCTTACATTTCAGATATCGATAAACTATATTTCTGAAGTGGAATTTTTAAAGTTTATATGTTAAGATTCGTATGAATCATTTATAGAACGAACATGGTAAAATAAGTCATTATTTTAAATGAGAAAAAATCTATGATAAATGGAAAAAAAATCAATTATCTTTTTTTTATGTTTCGTATATAAAATTTTATATAAAAAAACTCAATAAAAAATTGTCTTACTAGGCCAGTTGCTGGGGACCAAAAAAGTACGAAAATGAATATTAATTCAGGGTAAAGATTTTCTGTTTTTAATAGGTTTAAGTATGGCCCAGTATGATTATCCTAAGTTTTCCTCCTCCGCCGAGGTGAGCTTAATTAGCTAGGTAGATAAAACTAACCTAAAACGGAGTCTTTTTCAGTTTTTAATTTAAGTTTCTAGTTAATAATTTAATAATTCAAAAACGACGTATCAAATCAAAAACTTCAGTAATAAGTTGTTCAGTAATAAGTTATATAACGTAAAATTATGCACAAAATGCTCACTTCAAAGTTATCACAATTTTTCACCTTCCCGTATTCGACGAAGAAAACATTTTTTATTAATAATTAATCAATTATTGATTTATTGATTTAATTGCAGGTGTTTTTTTCTCTTCCCATTTCTATCATATATTCATATCATAATTATCATTGTTCTTAAATGAAATATTACCAAAAGCTCTCGAGACGAATCGTTACCACGAAATATATGAAATCTCTATTCATTCTCACGAACTCAAATTGAACTGCGCTTTATAAATTTAATTACTGCCCAAAACTTTATGTTACAATTTAACTCTAATATATATTGAAATTAATTAAGGAGCTCGCCACGGTTTGGTAAGAAAATTTCGTTCCGTAGAACAAAAAGACAACAAAGTGCAATAGTAAAGTAATAGCGCAGAACCGAGCGCAAAGAAAAATCCATCGGGTTCTCGGTACAAGATTAAGCTCTTTCCTTCCTTCTCTTTCGATGAACTAAATTTTCAAGATGACGCTATTTGAACTTTCGGAAAAAGGAGTCACACATTTTCAATTTCCGTACCAAAAATCACTTGACTAGTTTATAATACCTAAAATACTGAAACTTTTCCACATAAATTGTGTTTTTATAATGCAAGGAAACCCTAAAATATCATAAAGTATGTTTTTATCGTATATAAAATATTACAGTTATTTTAAAATATCGGTTGTGTAAGTTAAATAATACTGAATTGTTTCTAAGATGGTTATATAATTGGGAAAATATAAATGTAAACGTTACAAAAGATTGAATAATAAAAACCCTGATTAATTTTTTGATGATTTTTTTGCGCGCCTAGCGATCCGGGGAATGCGGGTTCGAATCCCCATCTGTCGGATTTT
>JAGVSQ010006934.1:0-15816 GCA_022683975.1 Rhyacophila evoluta | reverse complement strand
AATATCCGAGGCAATCTCGTTAAACATCACCATTGTTCTCCGCATTGGCATGACTTCTGGCAGGATAGTCCTGCATTTAGGAATGAAAGTGTATTTAACTCTTATCCTCTCTTGAACGGAATAACTCGATAATCCCACGAATTTCAAACTGACTGCATAAATATAAATTAAAGAAAAAAGATTTTTATTACAATGTAAACATACTATGTATTTATACATTGTATTAATTGAGTTATCGTTTTCATTCTATGATGTTATTATACATATATGTCTTAAACAGCGTAGAAGATGTTTGAAACGATATTCTGTTGACAATAATAAAAATCCCTTTTTACAGCAAACAGAACTTTAAACGGGTTTTGGTGGTGTTTCAAAATACTTGTGGGATTTGAAATAACGTTTACACTGATACACCATCGCCGGCAAAATTATATACACATATATACCTCAATGTGAAGATAGTTTTTTCAGGATCATAGCTGTAAATTATATCTTGCTATTACACAAGTATATTGTTTGAATTTACGCACACATAAATCAACATGTTAATTTAGAGTGATCGCCATTTTTTTTTATCAATCTATAGATGATCTATCATTGTAAAATGTCTTTTGGTGTATTATATTATATATACATACATATTTCATTAATATTTTGTATCGTCATGGTTGAAATGATTATATTACTGATGCAGTAGAATATAAACGTATTGAATTTTTCAATTCGATCCACTCGCATTTTCAATAATGTATCGCTGCAAGTGTGAATTTAATGAAATATTTCACCAAAATTTTATTATACTTTATTCTTACGTTTTATTCTTTATTTTTTCAGGTAAGATAACGATTGAAATTTCGAAACGTAAACATCCATCGGTAATTTCGGTAAGTGATTTTAAAAATGTTCCGTCAGTCCTCCAGTTACGACTGCTTTGTGTTACGACCACTCCTACTTACGACCACAAAATTTGTGGTAAATGTAAAGATCATAATTTGTAAATTTAAAGATCATAATTTGTAAATTTGATGGCGGAATTGAAACCCGTCGTCGAGGACATACTGATGTCATCATTTAATTTTCTAAGTTTATCATATGTGATATATTTTTATCCTGTTATAGCGACTATTAATACATTAAAGTGCATCATTATTTAAGGTATTATTGAATAGTAACTCTTGCTTTGTTTTTTAATTCATTTGGTAAAATATTGTTTTATACCTTGGCAACATTCCGAGTCTCTAAAGAATAGGGATATAGTCTTGTTATCACCCCTCTGCTGCTTGTATTATGGAGAGTTAGCAAATTTAATCTTTCTAACAGCTTGTAAATGTAATGAAAAATTCTTGATGAAAAATTCGCAAGCATGATAATGATTTTATACTGAAAAAAGCAACGACATGAAATGTGTGCTAATATTTTGTATCCGTGTTGCCCGCCTCGTCCAGCGTTCAAAACTCCCGTTCAAACCCTGAAAAATATAATAATGTAAGCATGTTCCGTGCCTAAAAAACGTCGAAGCGTAATAATAATAAAATAACAAAGCGTCCCTCGTTTTAAAAAAAGAGCGTAAAACAAAAGAAGAGAGAGTACAAAATGTGCAAGATGGCTTTTTCGCGGCAACAGCCAACGCCGAAGCGCCTCTAGCGTCTGCCGAAGGCAACAAAGAAAAACAATTTCGTTCGATAATTAAAAATCACTTGTGAGTTTTTAATTTCGCGGCAACGTCGCGCCGGTGTGGTCTATGGAAGTCTCGCCGCGGCGTTGTCAGGTGCGAGAAATGGGTTTGAAAAACAAAATGTCCAACAGGAACAGGTGCAAGGCGATTCAGTCTCGCATCATTGCGTCAAAGGCACAAAAGAAATAAATACGCAGCGGGATTTGTCCACCGTGCTTTTCTTTATTTGATAACTAAAGAGCCAGGTAGATTGAGGAGGATTTACTTTTTAAAATGTCAGCAGGAGATTTAGTGCATTCTTCGCCAAGACCGTTCGAATTCGCAACACCAAAGTGTGTATTTGTATTGATATTTTCTGAATGTAACTAAATTTTGCAATAGATTCAATCATATGACTGCATGATGACTCCCTTTCATTGGTGAGCTAATTTATGTAGTATTTCAAAATTGGTAAGAACGTTCATAATATTACCACGTGCGACCGCTCCTATTTCGGAATCAAATGAGCACTTGAGAACAAATTTGAACCCATATGACTCATTTATGTGACATTTTTTGTGTTTTTGTGTACATCAATATACACAGTCTTTCGTTTCTTAAAAAAACATAATAATTATATAAGGAGTATGAAGGAATTTTTCAATGATGAAGTTAACTTTGTTTCTCATCTATTTTCGTAATGTTTGTTTATTTTTTTCTAGCTTAAAACATACGATAGATTTGTAATGACTTCGACGTATCATTGATAATTCTATCTAGCATTCTTATAAAAATAAATTCAAACGTTTTATTAAAAAGTAAAAGAATGACTTTGAAAATAAGGCGACAAAACGCACGGACGTCCCTGTGCGTCCATACCCCTTAAAGAGTTAATCATTTAATATTTGTCGATAGCTATTTCGACTGTCGGGAACATGTTTTTATCTAGTGATATAATATTAGTTAAGAATGCTCTGAAGAGAATTTTTTGTAGATTAATTGTTATTACGCGTACTACACCGGGATATGTGATATGTCAATTCTTAATTTATACTGTCACCCAATTTTTTTTTGCGGATTGAAATTGAAATTATTTTTGAATATAATACACTTATATCTGTGTGTATTTGGATGAATGTTATTTCAAGAACGACTCGAGTATTTGACTAGTAAGTTCGACCAAATAATTGTAGTGGAAATATATGATCCGTCAGATTTAGGGCACTTGAAGTCAGATATACTATTTTTTTTTGACTGGTTGATGCAATGTATTTGCACAATATACTGTTATTTTGGCCTTAACTTACTTAAAGCTTTATTACATGGTGATACCATATAATTTCTCCCTTATTCCCTTTGTCTATATTTCTCCATTCTGCATACATAAATTTGACATAGTTCCACAGTGTTTATAATGTGTTTATATTTATTAGTTTGTTGCAACGTTATAAATATATTCAGCCTTCTCTTTAGGCATCTCTACATAAGAAATAGTAAGGGATATCCAATGAGAATGATTCATTTCGTTTCCGTAAATAGTTACTTCGCTTAAATCGCGAAAGTTTGTCCCAGTTGTCATTTATTTTAGTCTCTTGAAGACGCAGAAGGCTTACATGCGAGGGACCAAACTGTTCAATCGTTACGCTTTAGGTGATTACGGCAGCTGCTTTATGGCCTCGTGTCTCCTTTAATTCTTGATTGAATGTTGTTAAAACATTATAATTCGTCTAAGTATAGTTTTATAAGTCTACGCGAAATATCTGACATACTAACTGCTGTAGTCGATTATAATAGAGCCATTTGTTAAAGTAAGAACAAAATTAAACTCTCAGATCAATGAAGTACCTAAATATAATTTTTGTTATAAAGTACGAAACAAAAATATTTGAAATTTTATTTCAAGTATTATAATGTCTTCCCGATATCTGACAGGTCAGCGTGTGCGCGAACCTGTGTACCTCGGATGCGACCGAGGAATACAGGTTCAATTCTCACATCTGCTGGATTTAAAAAAAAAAACAAAAATATCCGACTGGATAGATAGATAGATGCATATTGGTTTGATTCTCGTGAAAAATAATCTGTCCAGACATGTCATCCCATTGCGGAGATCTAGTATATACTCCACTTTCGGAGCGGACATCTTGACACTGTATAGATCTATACACTCCACTTTCGGAGTGGACATGGTAAAAAAGACATCTTGCCGATTTTAAGGCTTAGGTAGTTGTATAAAAAAATACTGTTTTCTCCACAAAACTGCAAACCAATAGTGCTAGTCCATCGCTAAGACTTATCGGTACATAATTTTGGTGTGGTGATTTACATTCGCGAATCATGGCACATAACAAACGCTCATAACAACCATATTATGCTGAGGTTTAATAATAAATACTTGCAGTGCAGTACGATCTTTATCATCAAGCCAATGTTGATCTTCTCCGTTTCGCTAAGGGAAGTATGCCATTTATGTGGTATATTCATTGAACATAATGGCCGTTGTTTCGATATTATTTCTGAGGCAGTTTTGAAGGTACATATTAATTTCTCACGTTAAATTTCAAATCGTTATATTATCCACAGGAGTATACTCATATTGTACACTCCACACTTCTGTTTAAATAATGTAAATGTAATTTGAAATCTGACCCTAATTAATAATAATCATCACATTATTTTATGAATATCATTTTCTATATTAATTTAAATATGACTATTTCAGCTTTATGTCCGCTGTTAAGTCTTTAATAAGATGTTTAATTTTTATCTTTTGTGTGGGAATCAGAATGAAAATATCACCTGTTATGTTTCGCCTGGCTCGTAAATTTAATGCAGGTCTCTACAACAGATGTTAGAGCCATTGCCACATCCCTTTTTTATACCATTCTTGCCATATATATTGTCGTACTTCCGAAAGGAGAGCTATGATATGTATTATTTTTTCAATTAATAATGAAACTTACACCTGATGTTGTATTTCGTTGTCTGAGCACATTTACAGGCATTACAAGACGTTGACGAAGCAGATCTGATTAAGACTCTGAGGGAATATGTAGACGAGCCAAGTGCAGCTTTTCAGCTTCATTTCTTCAGTAATGAGTGGCTCTACGGTCTGTTCCCTTTTTTACCATGTTCGCTTCCAAAATGGACCATATGCATATTCACAGTGTGATGATATCCACTGGAGTGTATAAACGCCACCTTAGATCATTTTAATGTGGGTCAAGTTGATTATTTCTATCGTATATTGTAGTTATATCAGGCGTATAACCAGATACCACATCCCCAATAATTTATGTTTAATTAATAATGTATCATGTTGAGTAGATTAATAGTTCACTTTTCTTGTCTAGAACCGCACCGACCTTCTTTGCCTTTCCTGTTATCCTGCGGCTAGGGTTTTAATGGTTTGTTGAACGTTATATTGATCGTTTGGCCAAGTCTTTCGTTTTAATTAATGGGATTGTGTCTCTTAAATGTCACTTGACTAAAATAATAAATCCATGAAAAGTGATTATAGTAAATATCTGTACCATAACTAACAATTATCTATTATTTAATCGTTTTAGATATTTTTTTATCAAAATATCGGGAGAAATAAGTTTTAAAAAACATTTTAACATTTATATTCAACACAACAGAAGTGCGTTCTGTCTTTTACTTAAAGTTATTCTTCTTCTTCTTATATCATGTTCGCTCCCAAAGTGGATCATATAGATCTATACAGTGTGAAGATAGATATCCAGTCTGAAAGTGTAGTAATGGATATCCGCAATGTGAAGTTGCCTAGACCGATTATTTTTTCAGAAGAATTGTTTGTCAGCAAATTACTTGATACAATGGGTTATTACTACTTTAAAAATCAGCGTTCCTGAAAACAACTTGAGAATAATCTTTGTTTCTTAAAGCAGGTGTGCGTATGATGGCTGTTAGTATTACATAATGCTTGGTTTGGTATTTAATTAGTAGAACACTATTTTAAATCTATCTTGAATCACACTGTAGCGAAGACTTTTCTAGGGTACGACATAATTTTTTTCTTATGTCCAATAGTGTTTTTGTTTTAGTTTTCCATTCCGCAACAGTGTTTCACAATCCATGTTATCTATTTCACTACTTGTAAATATCTTACATATACTAAACAAACTCTTTGTGACCAATTTATCATACACCTAATTATTGTAGATATCATTAATTATACGCAGTATTCTAGTACTCGTAGAAGCTGTTACAGGTTTGTAGATTTAGAAAATTAAAACTTTCCTTAACATAATATAATGAAACATATCGCGTATGATAATAACACAAAAAAGAAAAATAACCACACCGAATGATAGAATTAAAATTTGTCTTGTGTTGCATTATTGGTATTGTTTTGTCATGAGTGAAGGTAATGTATGTTTGCGTTTATTAATTATATCATTCTGTGTGTTTTCCCTTTCTGTGTCATGATCTTATTGTCATTATATGTGTACATCACATAGCATGACTAGGTACGTAAACAATGCGAAACAACCGAAAACGTACCAAATGAAACTTAGCAGCGCCCGCAGATCTGATCCATCCAGTCGGGTCAGCGCGGAATGTGTTAACTTCCAACGTTTCACCGCAAGAAGCTAACTTAGTTTAACCACTCAAACTTAACCCCCTTGTATTACCTCGTATGCCGGATGCGGTCACATAGCGGGCGCCGAAAATCTCTTCGTGCGGTAAAACTTGCTACGTATCTCGAGTGAATTATTTAAATTTTACCAAATAATGACAGCATTTAAAAAATATTGGATCATATCTTTCTCTTCGGCCATAAAAATCTATTCCATGAATGTAAGTCTAGATATAATGTCATCCCTCATCCCAACATTATTTATATGTGTCCCGGATATCTAACTATTCGAAAAAACCAGAAAAATCAGCTGTTTTTCGTAAGTAGTATAACACTTCCATTCTTCTAGTAATGCCAATAGGGAGGGAAATGTCTGTATTTAACGAATTTTTCTTGGTCATAGATAAATTCGACCTGAATGCAATATGTATGTATAGACCGTTTAAATATTAATCAAGCATCAATTACTAAACCTGTATTAATTAATGCTGTTGTTAAATATTAATTATTAAAATCAAAATAATTTGAATAGTATAGTTTTATCATTTATTTATATATTATATAATTTTCTTAAATATATAAAAAATATAACGAAATACTAATGTGACAATTCAGAAACTAAACATAAGATTCCGAAATCAGTCAAAAAATATTCATTTCAATCATCTCACAATTGTTTTGATACGTTTTGACATACACGTGTATTTTAAAATTCTTGCCAAGGCAAAAAAATGCTTTCCTTTTCTTATACTCAACTCGATTTGGGCAAAAATAAAAGCCATCTACTTATTCCTGGTTGATACAAATGTACACATGTGAAATGGGGAACTCCGAGTTTGCAAGAAATATGCACTGCATAAAATGAGACCACACTACTACTTACTATCATATTTTCATTGAAATATGATCACTTAAATATATATATATAAGTTAATACCATTAAGGACCTTTGTTGTATTAAGTTGTCATCTTACCGAGCACTCCACAGTGGTCAGTAATATAAGCAATGTAAGGCGAAGAAAATCGGTCGCTTTCGGTCCAATTGTCGAAAGCGAGAATCAATACGAACACTGCCGGTGATTCCCAAGTTTTCCCGTTAACTGTAAGTGGGATTTCCCTTAACAACTTCCCTCAGCGATTTTCCCGCGCTTTATGTTCATGTGGATTGGCCAAGTTCTTTTATTGAATTGATCTTCGCGAAAGTTGGCCTGGCTCTGCGATTTCTTTTCACGGTCGTTTGACGAAAGAAAGTAAATCGCCTTTCGTAGAGACTATTTCACGTAAGCGTTCCAATTACACATGTCATTTTCGCGATGTCAAGTGGATTAAGATCTTAATGAAAAACATTCCTGTATCCGATAAAGATAGATAAAGATATCCAAAGATTGATACGTGCTTAAGAAATAATCGATCACAATAAATATATATTCGTATATAAATGTGTGGTACAATAGGTCGATCAAGTAGCTGACAACCGATTTTCTTTTAAAAAATCTATCAAGTCTTGAAACATCTCTTCCGTGGTCACCTTGGCATTGTGGAGATTAGTGTGCTTTCCTTTCAAAGCGGATATCGTACAACTATGAATCTTTTTTTTTGTATAATTTTTATTTAATACCTAATAAAATGTCACTTAATTGATATAATATTTAAATATTATATCAATTAAGTGACATTTTATTAGGTATTAAATAAAAATTATACAAAAAAAAAGATTCATAGTTGTACGATATCCGCTTTGAAAGGAAAGCACACTAATCTCCACAATGCCAAGGTGACCACGGAAGAGATGTTTCAAGACTTGATAGATTTTTTAAAAGAAAATCGGTTGTCAGCTACTTGATCGACCTATTGTACCACACATTTATATACGAATATATATTTATTGTGATCGATTATTTCTTAAGCACGTATCAATCTTTGGATATCTTTATCTATCTTTATCGGATACAGGAATGTTTTTCATTAAGATCTTAATCCACTTGACATCGCGAAAATGACATGTGTAATTGGAACGCTTACGTGAAATAGTCTCTACGAAAGGCGATTTACTTTCTTTCGTCAAACGACCGTGAAAAGAAATCGCAGAGCCAGGCCAACTTTCGCGAAGATCAATTCAATAAAAGAACTTGGCCAATCCACATGAACATAAAGCGCGGGAAAATCGCTGAGGGAAGTTGTTAAGGGAAATCCCACTTACAGTTAACGGGAAAACTTGGGAATCACCGGCAGTGTTCGTATTGATTCTCGCTTTCGACAATTGGACCGAAAGCGACCGATTTTCTTCGCCTTACATTGCTTATATTACTGACCACTGTGGAGTGCTCGGTAAGATGACAACTTAATACAACAAAGGTCCTTAATGGTATTAACTTATATATATATATTTAAGTGATCATATTTCAATGAAAATATGATAGTAAGTAGTAGTGTGGTCTCATTTTATGCAGTGCATATTTCTTGCAAACTCGGAGTTCCCCATTTCACATGTGTACATTTGTATCAACCAGGAATAAGTAGATGGCTTTTATTTTTGCCCAAATCGAGTTGAGTATAAGAAAAGGAAAGCATTTTTTTGCCTTGGCAAGAATTTTAAAATACACGTGTATGTCAAAACGTATCAAAACAATTGTGAGATGATTGAAATGAATATTTTTTGACTGATTTCGGAATCTTATGTTTAGTTTCTGAATTGTCACATTAGTATTTCGTTATATTTTTTATATATTTAAGAAAATTATATAATATATAAATAAATGATAAAACTATACTATTCAAATTATTTTGATTTTAATAATTAATATTTAACAACAGCATTAATTAATACAGGTTTAGTAATTGATGCTTGATTAATATTTAAACGGTCTATACATACATATTGCATTCAGGTCGAATTTATCTATGACCAAGAAAAATTCGTTAAATACAGACATTTCCCTCCCTATTGGCATTACTAGAAGAATGGAAGTGTTATACTACTTACGAAAAACAGCTGATTTTTCTGGTTTTTTCGAATAGTTAGATATCCGGGACACATATAAATAATGTTGGGATGAGGGATGACATTATATCTAGACTTACATTCATGGAATAGATTTTTATGGCCGAAGAGAAAGATATGATCCAATATTTTTTAAATGCTGTCATTATTTGGTAAAATTTAAATAATTCACTCGAGATACGTAGCAAGTTTTACCGCACGAAGAGATTTTCGGCGCCCGCTATGTGACCGCATCCGGCATACGAGGTAATACAAGGGGGTTAAGTTTGAGTGGTTAAACTAAGTTAGCTTCTTGCGGTGAAACGTTGGAAGTTAACACATTCCGCGCTGACCCGACTGGATGGATCAGATCTGCGGGCGCTGCTAAGTTTCATTTGGTACGTTTTCGGTTGTTTCGCATTGTTTACGTACCTAGTCATGCTATGTGATGTACACATATAATGACAATAAGATCATGACACAGAAAGGGAAAACACACAGAATGATATAATTAATAAACGCAAACATACATTACCTTCACTCATGACAAAACAATACCAATAATGCAACACAAGACAAATTTTAATTCTATCATTCGGTGTGGTTATTTTTCTTTTTTGTGTTATTATCATACGCGATATGTTTCATTATATTATGTTAAGGAAAGTTTTAATTTTCTAAATCTACAAACCTGTAACAGCTTCTACGAGTACTAGAATACTGCGTATAATTAATGATATCTACAATAATTAGGTGTATGATAAATTGGTCACAAAGAGTTTGTTTAGTATATGTAAGATATTTACAAGTAGTGAAATAGATAACATGGATTGTGAAACACTGTTGCGGAATGGAAAACTAAAACAAAAACACTATTGGACATAAGAAAAAAATTATGTCGTACCCTAGAAAAGTCTTCGCTACAGTGTGATTCAAGATAGATTTAAAATAGTGTTCTACTAATTAAATACCAAACCAAGCATTATGTAATACTAACAGCCATCATACGCACACCTGCTTTAAGAAACAAAGATTATTCTCAAGTTGTTTTCAGGAACGCTGATTTTTAAAGTAGTAATAACCCATTGTATCAAGTAATTTGCTGACAAACAATTCTTCTGAAAAAATAATCGGTCTAGGCAACTTCACATTGCGGATATCCATTACTACACTTTCAGACTGGATATCTATCTTCACACTGTATAGATCTATATGATCCACTTTGGGAGCGAACATGATATAAGAAGAAGAAGAATAACTTTAAGTAAAAGACAGAACGCACTTCTGTTGTGTTGAATATAAATGTTAAAATGTTTTTTAAAACTTATTTCTCCCGATATTTTGATAAAAAAATATCTAAAACGATTAAATAATAGATAATTGTTAGTTATGGTACAGATATTTACTATAATCACTTTTCATGGATTTATTATTTTAGTCAAGTGACATTTAAGAGACACAATCCCATTAATTAAAACGAAAGACTTGGCCAAACGATCAATATAACGTTCAACAAACCATTAAAACCCTAGCCGCAGGATAACAGGAAAGGCAAAGAAGGTCGGTGCGGTTCTAGACAAGAAAAGTGAACTATTAATCTACTCAACATGATACATTATTAATTAAACATAAATTATTGGGGATGTGGTATCTGGTTATACGCCTGATATAACTACAATATACGATAGAAATAATCAACTTGACCCACATTAAAATGATCTAAGGTGGCGTTTATACACTCCAGTGGATATCATCACACTGTGAATATGCATATGGTCCATTTTGGAAGCGAACATGGTAAAAAAGGGAACAGACCGTAGAGCCACTCATTACTGAAGAAATGAAGCTGAAAAGCTGCACTTGGCTCGTCTACATATTCCCTCAGAGTCTTAATCAGATCTGCTTCGTCAACGTCTTGTAATGCCTGTAAATGTGCTCAGACAACGAAATACAACATCAGGTGTAAGTTTCATTATTAATTGAAAAAATAATACATATCATAGCTCTCCTTTCGGAAGTACGACAATATATATGGCAAGAATGGTATAAAAAAGGGATGTGGCAATGGCTCTAACATCTGTTGTAGAGACCTGCATTAAATTTACGAGCCAGGCGAAACATAACAGGTGATATTTTCATTCTGATTCCCACACAAAAGATAAAAATTAAACATCTTATTAAAGACTTAACAGCGGACATAAAGCTGAAATAGTCATATTTAAATTAATATAGAAAATGATATTCATAAAATAATGTGATGATTATTATTAATTAGGGTCAGATTTCAAATTACATTTACATTATTTAAACAGAAGTGTGGAGTGTACAATATGAGTATACTCCTGTGGATAATATAACGATTTGAAATTTAACGTGAGAAATTAATATGTACCTTCAAAACTGCCTCAGAAATAATATCGAAACAACGGCCATTATGTTCAATGAATATACCACATAAATGGCATACTTCCCTTAGCGAAACGGAGAAGATCAACATTGGCTTGATGATAAAGATCGTACTGCACTGCAAGTATTTATTATTAAACCTCAGCATAATATGGTTGTTATGAGCGTTTGTTATGTGCCATGATTCGCGAATGTAAATCACCACACCAAAATTATGTACCGATAAGTCTTAGCGATGGACTAGCACTATTGGTTTGCAGTTTTGTGGAGAAAACAGTATTTTTTTATACAACTACCTAAGCCTTAAAATCGGCAAGATGTCTTTTTTACCATGTCCACTCCGAAAGTGGAGTGTATAGATCTATACAGTGTCAAGATGTCCGCTCCGAAAGTGGAGTATATACTAGATCTCCGCAATGGGATGACATGTCTGGACAGATTATTTTTCACGAGAATCAAACCAATATGCATCTATCTATCTATCCAGTCGGATATTTTTGTTTTTTTTTTTAAATCCAGCAGATGTGAGAATTGAACCTGTATTCCTCGGTCGCATCCGAGGTACACAGGTTCGCGCACACGCTGACCTGTCAGATATCGGGAAGACATTATAATACTTGAAATAAAATTTCAAATATTTTTGTTTCGTACTTTATAACAAAAATTATATTTAGGTACTTCATTGATCTGAGAGTTTAATTTTGTTCTTACTTTAACAAATGGCTCTATTATAATCGACTACAGCAGTTAGTATGTCAGATATTTCGCGTAGACTTATAAAACTATACTTAGACGAATTATAATGTTTTAACAACATTCAATCAAGAATTAAAGGAGACACGAGGCCATAAAGCAGCTGCCGTAATCACCTAAAGCGTAACGATTGAACAGTTTGGTCCCTCGCATGTAAGCCTTCTGCGTCTTCAAGAGACTAAAATAAATGACAACTGGGACAAACTTTCGCGATTTAAGCGAAGTAACTATTTACGGAAACGAAATGAATCATTCTCATTGGATATCCCTTACTATTTCTTATGTAGAGATGCCTAAAGAGAAGGCTGAATATATTTATAACGTTGCAACAAACTAATAAATATAAACACATTATAAACACTGTGGAACTATGTCAAATTTATGTATGCAGAATGGAGAAATATAGACAAAGGGAATAAGGGAGAAATTATATGGTATCACCATGTAATAAAGCTTTAAGTAAGTTAAGGCCAAAATAACAGTATATTGTGCAAATACATTGCATCAACCAGTCAAAAAAAAATAGTATATCTGACTTCAAGTGCCCTAAATCTGACGGATCATATATTTCCACTACAATTATTTGGTCGAACTTACTAGTCAAATACTCGAGTCGTTCTTGAAATAACATTCATCCAAATACACACAGATATAAGTGTATTATATTCAAAAATAATTTCAATTTCAATCCGCAAAAAAAAATTGGGTGACAGTATAAATTAAGAATTGACATATCACATATCCCGGTGTAGTACGCGTAATAACAATTAATCTACAAAAAATTCTCTTCAGAGCATTCTTAACTAATATTATATCACTAGATAAAAACATGTTCCCGACAGTCGAAATAGCTATCGACAAATATTAAATGATTAACTCTTTAAGGGGTATGGACGCACAGGGACGTCCGTGCGTTTTGTCGCCTTATTTTCAAAGTCATTCTTTTACTTTTTAATAAAACGTTTGAATTTATTTTTATAAGAATGCTAGATAGAATTATCAATGATACGTCGAAGTCATTACAAATCTATCGTATGTTTTAAGCTAGAAAAAAATAAACAAACATTACGAAAATAGATGAGAAACAAAGTTAACTTCATCATTGAAAAATTCCTTCATACTCCTTATATAATTATTATGTTTTTTTAAGAAACGAAAGACTGTGTATATTGATGTACACAAAAACACAAAAAATGTCACATAAATGAGTCATATGGGTTCAAATTTGTTCTCAAGTGCTCATTTGATTCCGAAATAGGAGCGGTCGCACGTGGTAATATTATGAACGTTCTTACCAATTTTGAAATACTACATAAATTAGCTCACCAATGAAAGGGAGTCATCATGCAGTCATATGATTGAATCTATTGCAAAATTTAGTTACATTCAGAAAATATCAATACAAATACACACTTTGGTGTTGCGAATTCGAACGGTCTTGGCGAAGAATGCACTAAATCTCCTGCTGACATTTTAAAAAGTAAATCCTCCTCAATCTACCTGGCTCTTTAGTTATCAAATAAAGAAAAGCACGGTGGACAAATCCCGCTGCGTATTTATTTCTTTTGTGCCTTTGACGCAATGATGCGAGACTGAATCGCCTTGCACCTGTTCCTGTTGGACATTTTGTTTTTCAAACCCATTTCTCGCACCTGACAACGCCGCGGCGAGACTTCCATAGACCACACCGGCGCGACGTTGCCGCGAAATTAAAAACTCACAAGTGATTTTTAATTATCGAACGAAATTGTTTTTCTTTGTTGCCTTCGGCAGACGCTAGAGGCGCTTCGGCGTTGGCTGTTGCCGCGAAAAAGCCATCTTGCACATTTTGTACTCTCTCTTCTTTTGTTTTACGCTCTTTTTTTAAAACGAGGGACGCTTTGTTATTTTATTATTATTACGCTTCGACGTTTTTTAGGCACGGAACATGCTTACATTATTATATTTTTCAGGGTTTGAACGGGAGTTTTGAACGCTGGACGAGGCGGGCAACACGGATACAAAATATTAGCACACATTTCATGTCGTTGCTTTTTTCAGTATAAAATCATTATCATGCTTGCGAATTTTTCATCAAGAATTTTTCATTACATTTACAAGCTGTTAGAAAGATTAAATTTGCTAACTCTCCATAATACAAGCAGCAGAGGGGTGATAACAAGACTATATCCCTATTCTTTAGAGACTCGGAATGTTGCCAAGGTATAAAACAATATTTTACCAAATGAATTAAAAAACAAAGCAAGAGTTACTATTCAATAATACCTTAAATAATGATGCACTTTAATGTATTAATAGTCGCTATAACAGGATAAAAATATATCACATATGATAAACTTAGAAAATTAAATGATGACATCAGTATGTCCTCGACGACGGGTTTCAATTCCGCCATCAAATTTACAAATTATGATCTTTAAATTTACAAATTATGATCTTTACATTTACCACAAATTTTGTGGTCGTAAGTAGGAGTGGTCGTAACACAAAGCAGTCGTAACTGGAGGACTGACGGAACATTTTTAAAATCACTTACCGAAATTACCGATGGATGTTTACGTTTCGAAATTTCAATCGTTATCTTACCTGAAAAAATAAAGAATAAAACGTAAGAATAAAGTATAATAAAATTTTGGTGAAATATTTCATTAAATTCACACTTGCAGCGATACATTATTGAAAATGCGAGTGGATCGAATTGAAAAATTCAATACGTTTATATTCTACTGCATCAGTAATATAATCATTTCAACCATGACGATACAAAATATTAATGAAATATGTATGTATATATAATATAATACACCAAAAGACATTTTACAATGATAGATCATCTATAGATTGATAAAAAAAAATGGCGATCACTCTAAATTAACATGTTGATTTATGTGTGCGTAAATTCAAACAATATACTTGTGTAATAGCAAGATATAATTTACAGCTATGATCCTGAAAAAACTATCTTCACATTGAGGTATATATGTGTATATAATTTTGCCGGCGATGGTGTATCAGTGTAAACGTTATTTCAAATCCCACAAGTATTTTGAAACACCACCAAAACCCGTTTAAAGTTCTGTTTGCTGTAAAAAGGGATTTTTATTATTGTCAACAGAATATCGTTTCAAACATCTTCTACGCTGTTTAAGACATATATGTATAATAACATCATAGAATGAAAACGATAACTCAATTAATACAATGTATAAATACATAGTATGTTTACATTGTAATAAAAATCTTTTTTCTTTAATTTATATTTATGCAGTCAGTTTGAAATTCGTGGGATTATCGAGTTATTCCGTTCAAGAGAGGATAAGAGTTAAATACACTTTCATTCCTAAATGCAGGACTATCCTGCCAGAAGTCATGCCAATGCGGAGAACAATGGTGATGTTTAACGAGATTGCCTCGGATATT
>JAGVSQ010006933.1:0-15817 GCA_022683975.1 Rhyacophila evoluta | reverse complement strand
GCATCTTCAGGCTACATTATATGTGGGCGGTGAGCGAACATATAACATACTACCGCCCACAATGTAGCCTGAAGATGCCACATATAATGTATTTTTTTAAGTAATTTATTAAGATAATATTTGGTCATAGAATTTCACCATTTTAATAAACTGTAAATTTATGTTTTCAATAACAGTTAAAAAACATTTAATTTATGCAACATTATAGACATAAAAAGACTATCAAACTGTATGTCTGTGTGTGTGTGTTTTTTTCCGTTAAGATATGTATGTGTGCTAGCCTTTGCATATATGAAAAGATATACAAACAGTTAAGCAATTATAATTTTCAAAATCAAAATTTGATTATTTCTTTCCCATATATATTTAATATACGGGTATTAATGAGCATTTTTATATATATAACTTTAAGCACTCTCAACAAACAGTTGTGATGTGTTTTACTTTACAAATGTTTTTCTATTTTTATCGAAATACTTATTAATGTTTAATTTTGTCTCCCAAAAATCTACAATATATTCCAAAGAAATGCCGTTTTTACAGTTAATTTACAAATCGAATGACATAATTTTATATTTTAAATGTCATTTTCTACTATTTGTGATAATATTTTGTTTCAATACATCGTAAATTCAACAGACTCGTCACACATCATGTATTAATATTTATCTATGATTTTTTTTATAAACTTGAATCAGTTAGTTCAAGACACAAGGACGCAAACTTTCCTAACTAAACGGACAGAACAAAGGAGATAAGACTTCATTTGAGATAAGAAAATGAAAGAAAAAAGATTTTGCGTACCCTCTCCGTCTCGCTTCTTGTAACGCCACTGCCTATCGGAGATTTCGCTGTGAACTACGTCAGCCAAATTGCTCGACAGTAAAATCCTCGCGCCAAATTGTACACAGTAGCTGAAACGGAAAATTATACGATCGTTTTAGCTGGAATCCTGTCGGAGACAGTTCATTCAACAGAATTGATATTGGTCCGTGTTTGTCATGATTGCATCTGTTGCTTTTGTCAGGCAATTTACATGTATCTCTAAAGGACATAAACTATTTTTCATTTTTTGACAAAGAACAAGTCACACCGTGGTACGCTCGCAAAAGATTCCCCCGTGATTTTATCGTCACTATTAAACGATGGGAAGATTACAACGTGGCAGAATCTTTGGCACGTATTGGTATTGTTGATAGTCTACTGTGTAAATGTTGAAAGTAAAATGAAGATATCAATCACATCGTTTGATCAAGAAATCAAGAAAATAATTTTTGAAGTATACTGTTCAATTAATCAACTGTGTAAAATTACGAAAATTTTACAATATTTTCTAAGACAATACTTTCGTCGACTCTTTTCTTACCACTGTAAAAAATCGGCTACTTCTTCTCCAGCATTATGTTATATTGCTCTACCTAATGTGCCCACCATCCACCTGCCTCTTCCTTACACCTGGTCTTAATCAGGCGTATCTCGGAGCTCTTATATCGAGAAGCGATCTACTTTATTCGACGGGAATGTCCCGGGAGTAAATATAAATTAGCCAAGACTTAGGTTGCCACGCACTTAAGTGTGCTGCAGTTAAAAGGAATATAATAATAAAAAAGCTAATTGAAAAAAATGGAGACTACTTGGTCAAGCAATTTATGTGAGGAGATCATTACGCTCGCCGTATGACGTCGCAAACTTTTTAAAAGCAATGACATTCGTCAACCAAGTTGGCAACCAAGTCGGATGGCCCGATGTGTCCAACAGTGTTATATTGTTCTATAGATATCATGAACTACTTACTTTTTTAAATCCATGTCTACATTTTGGACATTAAACAATTTCATCCAACCATTTTCCGATGTTTGTACTTTCACTTATTTACGAATATTTTGTCCGTTATATTCAAAGTCCGCTATATTGAGGTTTTTTATATTGAAATTTCACCGCATTACCCTTGGGAGCCTCATTTCATGAAGGAAATTTTAAGCAAACAACAAGTTTAGCCACAGATCCTTCTTCTCCCGGTCACCCTGATTCAATCCCTCACAAGTTATTCGACGGTTGAGTTTTGGAAGCAGATTTTGTTTATGTATTTAAATAACTTTGTAACAATATACCAAATGAAATAATTACTTTTGGATATTGATCAGTTTTTGCTGACTATATTTCATACATTCATTTGCCGTATGCTGCTCGTGAGCCACGTTTTGGCCATCCCAGATATACCATAAGTTCGCTTTTCTTTAAAATTGAACTAGTTATAAGGTTTTTTTATTTAGCGGTTACTTCGCATAATAATAAAGAGTCTATAAATTCTTGACGACCTTCCAAATTACTGTAAATCCAATCAAAAATTATGCAAGTGTGTGTTTTTCTGTCACAAGAACACCTCTCAAGTAATCACGTGAAACACGTGTTGATTACTATTTATAGATTTACTGTGTTAATTTCAATTATTAATATCATCACCATTGATCAACAAGAAACTATAAATATTGCATCCAACCAAGTATTGAAATAAATAAAAAATGACAGGATAAGTTGGAATCTATCTAAAGCAAAGCCGGGTAATAAATCTAGTAGAAAGTGGAATATATGAATCTACACCGTGTGAAGATGTCCTCTCCGAAATGGAGTATATAGAGTTTTACAATGTGAAAACATTATTTTGGCAGATTATTTCGCCATCGAATGGATCGGTTGTCCGACAATTGCTTAACCCAATGAATATCCAGTCCTGCATTTTCGGATATTTTTAATACAGCAGATGTGCGAATCTTACTCGTATTCCCCGGATGCGAGGTAGGTACGCCAACCTCTACGTTACCGGGGAGATATTTTATTATTTAAATATTTTATAGGCTAATATTTCAGTTTATTTATTAAACAATTTATTATATACGCTGTGTCAACGTGATATCACGATATTAATAAACTGATAACGCATGGCCGAACTTTAAGTAGCATTTGAATCGAACCACTGATAAATAAAAACATCCTTAGGTCTCATTATATTTGGCAACATGTTTTTTTTCGGCGCTGAATTCAAACTTCTTTATCCAGCTAGAACTTACCACTTATTGGCCCATCTATCAAACAACTGTCAAGTCAACCAATGATCTATCCAGGACATCTTAAAATATCTTTCACGCCACTAAATTTATGAGAATTATCCGGAAATCTGAGAATAGCGAAGTTTAAATGTGTTTTGATAAAAAAGAAACATTTGTTTGTCATTGTGTAATAAGTATTAACTATGTATTATTTTTTTCAGTATCTGATCCTGCTTTCCAGCGAAAGACTCTGGTACTCCTCGGCGCCCATGGCGTCGGCCGACGTCACATCAAGAACACTCTCATAGCGAAACATCCTGATCAATATGCTTATCCTATACCACGTAAGTCTACGTCATCTTCATTTTTCTTGTACCATATACTTTCTACGTGGACCATATTGCCATTACATGATAATTCCAAGATTTTCTTTCACTAGCTAGCCGTCTGGCATCTTTTCAGTTCACCCCAGCCAGGGCCCGCCGTACTAATGTCCAGAGTGTACACCGTACAAGGGCGCCTGAATACCTTGGGTGCCTTTTTATAAAAATAATTAAATAAATTAGCCTGTTTCTTTTAAGAATAATGATATTTGCACAATTAAAACAAGTATATTATAAACGAATAAGATATTGTGCAAAATACTTAGAAAGGTAGAAAATAGCTAAAAACAGATAGTTCGAAAAAAATTGCACAGTGACGCCTCCTACCCACGGCGCAGCACTGATATCATGATTCCTTAATTCCGCTGAGTACATCTAGTAAATTACACCCAATAGTCTTTCAGAATCTTGCTGGTAGGACGAAGAAATAAACAGGGTGATTTTAATATACAAGTCAGTTCTTAACGCCAATACGAAGTTCGGAGAATAACATCTAACCTAACCTAACCTTACCAAACCAAAGCTTTGTCTTAACGTTTCCATTTTAAGTTAGCTTTTCCATAGACAATATGTTGTTCATATAACGAAACGGATTCCTAAATAGACAACAATCACTTATTAATCTGATCCATCTCGTTTCTCCAATTTTACTGAAGATTCTTCATGTGCTATTTCAGATACGACCAGGCTACCTAGAAACGATGAAGAACCTGGAAGAAATTACTACTTCGTGAGTCACGACGAAATGATGGCAGACATTGCCGCCAATGAATATCTTGAATATGGTAAGTTTTCATTGACATTAAATCTCTACTTTTATGCATTATAGAGTGTGAGTTAATAAAGATTAATATTATTTTAAAATTGTTTTAAACAGATATGTCTCTCTCACTCGGTAGACCACCTCTTCTTTACTTTGATTTATTTATTATTATTTTTCATAAGTTTTTTTGAAATAAATGTATATTCTTTCTTCATATTTTTTCATATGTTGTGTTGTACAATTAGTAATTTTTAATGTTCTCAACATGTGCTATAAATAAATATACAAAATATTTTATCACGCCCAGACCGATTGCTTAACAAATGGGTCTTCACAATATAAAGATTTACGTGTACTTTTTTGTAGGAGTTACCTATCAACCAATCCCTCAATGCATTAGGCATGTATCCAACATAACATCTTAAAATTAGGAAAGTTGTCTGATTTAAAAAATAAGATTTTAATCCACTACCCCCAATACTAAAACGTATCTAAATTAATTACTAACTGTAACATCACTAACTGTAAAATATAATCAATATATAGTGATATATCATGCCTTTGTGATGAAATACCCAACCAAGAGTGGAATTTTTGTTGAACAGGCAAAAAAGACAAAATAATATTGGGACATTAAATTTCGATTGCGTTGTTTGTATGGCAAAATATTTTTTTCAATTCAAAAAAGAATTAATAATTATGGCACATAGAGAGACATTACTTTTAGGACAACAAGACGTAAAATAATCAATTTTTAATTTTCTAGTATCATCGAAAATAGTTAGCATATTCTATGTTAATATGAGAACACGAGAGACTGTTATCTAATCTGTATTTCCTCACATATATTATTATTTCTTTGCATAATACTAGCTCGTGCAGTCATTTTAGAGCTATTATTGATACTCTACGTTATGATTTCAGGAACTCATGAAGACGCAATGTATGGAACAAAACTGGAGACAATCCGACGCATTCATGGCGAGAGACGCATGGCAATCTTGGACGTGGAGCCTCAGGCTCTCAAGATATTGAGGACTGCAGAGTTTGCGCCCTACGTCGTCTTCATTGCGGCACCAGCGTTGCAGAATATGAATGATGTAATTACTCATTTACAATAATAGCTAGATGTACATTTCAAACTCTGCCAAATTAGAAATTTGCTTCTCTAATGTAAACAATATTATATTAGAAGTAGGAATAAGTAATAAATTATTTTCAAATAGAAAAATATTTCATTAGGTGTAGAAAATGATGATTAATATTGTATCGTTATCCTCAGTAACATATCACTTAATTTTCTACAGCTAATTATTACAAGTTTCATAGTCCAATCCAACATTTCAACTGTGGAACAGAAAAAGGATATAACCCACAGAGAAAAAAATATACGGGAGACACAAAAAAATATGTCAGGATTTCGGGCCGAAGCCAAAATATTAAATAGACACAACTTTAAAGTGCACGAAGACTAAAACTGGTTTTTTTATTTACCCAATATGATGTTAAAAATTTAATAAGTTATTTTAAAAACAAATAACAAATAAAGTTGATGTGATGGATGTCTTTTTTACTAGTCGGAAATTTCTCAGACCCTCCTTTTTTTAAAGTGAAAAGCTAAATTTAAAGATACTAATTCAGCATTTGAGGCTTACGTCCATTTTATAGAACGTGTATTAAGTTAAATTCATTGTGATTATTTAAGAAAAAACTATTTCGAAAAAATTGTGGGTTACGTCTTTTTTCATAGTCGAATCGTTGAATTGACTTGAATAGCTCTTATGTAGAGTATCGTATTTAAATAATGCCTCTATTATGTTATTCATTTCAGTATGATGGCAGCTTGGAGCGCCTGGCGAAAGAGTCAGAGCAACTCCGTCAGATGTACGGACACTACTTCGACCTGACGATCGTCAACAACGACATCGAGGAGACGATAGCCACCCTGGAAGCGGCCATCGAGAGGATCCATAACACACCCCAATGGATCCCCGTTAGTTGGGTCTACTGACCCCCGTGCGACAGCGCCGCTGCCGCGCTGATGCTGGGAGACTTCCACTACCTTTGAAGGAATGGCCCTCCACCGCCCCTGTTTACGACTTTCCAAGACTTGTCTCTCCACAACAAGAACAACCTTGATCCAGTAGAAACTTTCGATTTCTAATATAAAATTATTGTAACTCACATCTTTGCATTAAGACGTATTTGGATTTATTCAGTCAGCATTTTAAACATATTTAGTCAATATTTGGTGAAATGGTCTTTTATGTATGCAATTCAATCCCATGGACGTTAGAGTTCAGGATAAGGTAAACACTTCATTTACTTTATCACCTTATATTATTTTATTATGAATTCAATATGTTGACATATATTGAATTCATAATAAAATGATAGATGGCAGTATATACTTTACCAACAGTTTAACAGTACCATTTAAAGATTTCTTTTCTGTTCCCACTATAAATTTAATTAGAATATTGACCAAAAATTAACAAATGCTGATGAAATAAATACAAAATATATATTTCGATCTTCTATCACATCCCTTAAAAGATAATATAACTGAATGCAAAATAGCTGTGATTAAATAAATTGTGGTATTTCCGTAACTATAAATGCAATGGATTTATTTACATAAATACCTACAGATAATCGTATTGTTCCAAGAGCTTTTTTATAAATATTTTGCTATCACAAAAAGCTACTCAAGCTTTTATTCTAACACAAATTTGAAATCATCTTCAATTTAACATCCTGAGTAATTTTATACACAAAGCAATGAATACAATATTTGTATTTATATAACATAAAATATAATTTTTACTGCATGTTTAAAATCACTCGGTTGAAAATCAGCACAAAAATCTCTATTACTGATATTCTATAATCTATTTACATATTCAATACTTCGTTAGCTTTTAAAATAACTAATATAATTTTTACATTAAATCCACAATTTATTAATAGCAATAATCACATTTTTAAATGCTTATAATCACTACACAAATATATAAAGGTAACCTTCATTTTCCAACTCTACAGTTTCCCACAAAAGCGCTGTATTTAATATATTTATTTTGTTAAAATAACTTGTATATAAATTAAAACCCGTAGCAAATTGCTATAATAAATTATCAATTTATTGTTGTTAATAAATATTTTGTTTTAATTTATAGCGATGAAACAATATTTACTATCTTTTTCTTTGTGCATTAATAACTTTGTTTGTAGCTTTAAATCAACTTAAATCTAAAAGCTCTGTTACTTTACACAATAATTTAGTATTCGTTAAAATCTTCACAAGTTGTTTATCTATTCTACGAAAAATTTTATCTAAATTTATTTAACTTAGTAAGATTTTATTTTATACGATTATAAATCGCAAATTTATTTCTCTATTTTACTTCGTTTAACATTCCATTCAATAAAATACTTTTTATGTTGATAAATATTTACTCGGTTTAATTCCGTTTAATATCAAATTATAATACATACTTCAGACATTTTGTAACGCCATTATCAAAGCTAATATGATTAATAATTTTTAATTATTCAATCAATTAAAAGATGTATTTATATATTTAGATGATTTAAATATAATTTCTTATTTTTCTTTCTCCAATATTAATTCAAAATGATGACTCAAAACTGATTAATTCCATAAAAATATTATTAATTTAAAAATATTAATCTTATTACTCAACATAAAAACAAAGTTTTGATAGCTAATGCAATGGTTTTAGGATTTAACATCAACGGGCTCATAATTATGATGCTTAAATCCTATTCACCAGTGTTTTTGTCATTAAAACATCTCATTCTAAAAATTTATACATTATTAAATAAAATTACACTTATCATTTTATTATATCAATCATTTTTTTACGTTACTGAAAATAAAATATATGCTTTGATTTTGAAACCCTTAATTCCCTTGTAGCAAAATGCACATTCCATTTTTACACAAAGATTATCTAATTTATTCTAGCACAAATATATAGCAATTTTATAGCAAAGGCATTGTTAGTTTTAATATTTTATTTCAAAGCTACACGCAAACATATATCTCCAACTAAAACTGTCACTAAATATGTTTTTATTGGTTACATATTAATATTTCTGGTACAGTCTTTATTCTGATCAGATTATATGTATTATTTTGATGTATTAATATCTAATGCACAAAATTTTCCTTGATAGACTCGATGAAATATATTTATTAATATTAATAAAAATACATGATACTCCTCTCATAAATAGTTACCATAGATAACTGTATATCAAATCAATATTCTTTACAAATCTTACTCTATGATAAATAAAGTAAACAAAAAATCAATATTTAAAAACAAGATTAATGAAAAAATAATCTTTTATATATAAACAAAACGCATGAAAACAAAGTTTCCAAAAACGAAATGATTATTTAACTATAATAAAATAATAATATAATATAATATGATGAAAATATAAATTTACAAAAATAAAATGTTAAGTAGCCTTATATTGTTTGTTTAGGTAAATTTTATTTTAATTTAGAACTTCAAAATATACATTCCAACAATATATTAACATAACGTTTAACTTCTAGTTGAAAAAATTTAAATAAAAAGCACTCTGTATATTACATATTTGATTGACTATTTAAATTTTAACATTTTATTAAAAATATTCAAATAAACTGCTATGTTTAATCTACTTCAATTATATTCGAATGAGGGTTTCATGTAAATTAAAATAAATCATAACAAGATATTATTATTGTAATATTTATTAATATTAACTAACTATGGTGTATTAATTGAACTGGTAATAACTCGTAGACTTCTCATCGGAATAAAAGGGGATTAAATGGATATTAATCACCCTTATTAATATAATTATAATATATAATACAACATTGTTACTTATTAGAAAAAATAGCCCGCGTGGTATTTGAAATATGCCATATATTTTGGGTTGAATTGAGTTTTTTTATAATATTTTATATTCAATTTTAAGATATTTATCAAAATGTTATTTTCACTTGATGAAGAAATGAAATGTATAGAAGATATAGGCAATAATATTGGTATACTTATTTAAATAGATTTTATATGTTGACACGTAGAGTCCATTTTTAATGATAATTGTTTTTTATCAATTTAACGTTTCGCACTTGTTTCATACCACTTTCTACACACAACACTTTTTCAGTATCTTTCAACTCTTAAACTATCAAATAAAATGATTTATTTTAAATATCGATGGCCATAAGTTGACAACACGTATCAGATATTTGTTAAATTGTTCAAGAGGAACAAAAAAAACTTTATCGGGAAAAATGGAAATTGAAGTAAACATTATTTCACTCCAAGGTGTATTTAATTTTATTGAATTTCCCAATACATATTTTTTTTTGCCATCGATATCCTTATTATGTTATATGTATCCACAATTTACTTTTATTATCAGAACAAAACAATATATAAAATTGTGTAAAATACTTGAATTTAAAACTATGTAAAATCAATAGTTTTTTATAAGCTTTTACTCAGTTCTGCTTTGTTTTATATAATTTCACTAATTTTCATAGGTACTGAATCTGTGTTACGTGTGTTATATCTTTATTTGTATTAAATCAATCTTTTCTTCGTGCAATCTTTATGCAATCTTCTATTGAAATTTGGCAAATAATACTTTAGTATGTTTTGTTTATCTTGGGCTACATATTTTTCTTAACTGACAATACGTTTAAAAAATTGTAAGCAAGATTTTTTCAATCTTCTTTTCCATTGCCTTCAATTTTGCAATGAATTCTGAATCTTAATTTTGATTTATGAACTGAAAAACATACTGTTCAATATAATAACTACTCGCATGTGAGGAGGTATTTCCAAAGTGAACTTATTCCACTATGCCATAATGAAAAGGAGAAGATTTTCAACAAATATTTTTATATAAAATAACCATTTAACGTGCAAACCAGTAGAGAAAATTGAGTTCAAAAATAAACATTATATGGTCAGTTTGTACAAAAAATATTTGTTAAAAGTGTTCTCTTTTAAATTCTAACATAATGTAATAAAAATACCCCCTTTGTATGTTTTCTTGGCTTATTTTAAAATTTATTTAATAATAGTATCACAACTTAATAGCTCAGTTTCTTTAAGTAGACTAACCTTTTTTTTCTAATATATTTCTCTTTACTATTTCAATGCAGATTTCCTTTATAAATTTTATTTGTAATTAATACTATAAGGATATAATTATTATTATATACTATTACTTAAATATGGCACACTTCTTTCTTATTTATTTATTATTTCCATCTTATAGTAAATTAAAACTCATCACGAACGGATGCTCAGTGTGCAAGGATGAAGTGCTCATATTAAAAAATGTATTGGATGCATGTTAAAAGTTTAATTCTTAATTTTAATCTAAAAAATGAAAGAATTCACATGTATCTGATAAACTATGAAATACACTTAAGAAATAAATCTTACCTATTTAGAAAATAATAGGAATTTCACCATATAAAATAATTTATAAGTAAATACTTAGTATAAAGTAGACTAATAGATTCATAAAAGTGTTAATTTAGACATAAATTTTAACTTACATAGGAAATTAATACAAAATGTGTGAAATACTAAGTAATTTATTAAACGAATTATCAACTCTGTTAAATATTCGGTTCTGTGTATAAGTGAACACTTAGTTCTAAGATTTCATTTATTTTGGTGCATTATTTTTCATCGTTTATAATGTTCAAAAATTATTTGGTTTTATTCTTATAACAACATTCCAAAAAAAAATACATAATATATAATAATATTCAAAATCACAACATTTGTATATTAGTTAATTATAAATCATTTAATTTAACACTCATATTTTTTAAAAATTGTTACAAAATCTGACATCAAAAGACCTTTTACTGTTTTCTTAATTGTATAATATTATAGGATAGGTTTTTATAAATTAAAAACATCACATCCTTTTCCTAATCACGAATAAACAATCTTTTCTCACATTCTAAATACATATACGTATTTAGAATTTAAAATATATTCAGATAAATAATTAAGTTTGCAATTGCTTGGTAAAACATTGTATTCGGTGCATACTTTGTATTTACTATACAGTAATTGGGTTCCAGATACTAAGTCGTTTTGTCAATAGCTATTTTATTTTGACGGTGAAAAGGAAAAAGGTCGTAACCCATATATAATTTTTTTTAGATGAGCCACAAAAAAGGTTTATTTAATGATTTTGATAGGCACAACTTTGAAGTGCATGAACTGGTGTTTTATTTACTCAATATGATAAAAATTTAACAACTTATTTAAGAAAAACCAGTATAATTGAGTAGGTGGAAACTATAAAATTTTTACTGGTCGCCAATTTCACAAGCCATCTTTATTTCAAACATAAAGGTTAATTTAAACATTAATTCGACATTTTCAGGTTATATTTTTTAAGTAGAATGTGTATTGTTGTATACATTCAGATTATCAAATAATAACTTTTTTGAAAAATTGAGAAATACATCCTTTTTCCTTTCCACTGTCGATGTGTAAGCATTTTATCAAGACTATAATCATATATCTTACATAGATTGGTACTGCTTGTTTTACGACAGTTACTTAAATAATATTTTATATATAATTATACTCTTAAAAATCGTATCGCAACCAGGATAATTATCGACATTTTTTAAATTGATTATTAGAAGATTATATCATTTTAATTAATACGAAGAAAAATAATAAATATTTCTAGCTACATTATTTTACATTTTACTTTTTTTATTATTCAATATGAAAACCTCTATGACAAACATTATATTATCCGGCTCAATTTCACCTTGACTATCAGATTTTGTAACGATTTATCGTGTTATAATAACATTTTATATGTAATATATTACTATCACTTGAGCAATATGAATCTATACAAAGTTGTATGTTTACAATTTATATTACTTTGTAAACCATTCTAGTTTTTGATAAATAATACAGGTCTATATCTTATTTACTTTAAACAATAACATAATTCTGAATTTCAAATTAAGCTTTATTGATATACAAACCAATAACATATGATGTATTTCGTATTTATCAATGTTCGGAGAAAAATGTTACCATAGACAGTACACTGAATTATTCCTATTTCAAAACATAGTAATACAAAAATAAAACTGATTAATAGCATGCCATTACATTTACAATGATCAACTTTTTTTAACTATTTTATTATTAACTATACTTGAAATAAATCTACTTTTTTATTTGTTATAAATATAATAAATAACACATTGCATGTTTTTTTTTTCATTTATTATGCAAAACTATTGCACAAACAAGATCTCTAAAATTGAAAAATACGAAATATATATTTATTATGTCAAAAAATGCCTCATAATTCATTCGTTGTTTAAAAAATGACATCTATTGTCAAGTCTTGTGAGATGAATGTATTTCTTAATAAATTTTCAATACATATTATTATAATACTCAATAGATTTGGAATTTATTGCCAGCTAAATTACTCTAATGGATAAAAATCCGTTACATGCACACAACAAGCAAAGGATTTCAAATTCATGTTACAAATCAGACTAGTATTGAAGATATTAATACATTTCTTCTAAGCAACAGAAGTTCTAATAAAAACTTGGATTTCATTTTTAATTCATTTGTAATAAATTAAAATACCTTATATAAACTAGTCGTAATGATAAATTCATTAGTTGTTTGATTTCATTTATCAATAAATCTATATGAAAAACTAGTCATCATAGATATATTTCAACAAATACATTACAGAAAAATATAACTGATTTTTCAATATATTTATTGTTAAGACATAATAAAATAACAAATTGTTATACGAACAGTTAAATTTTCAAGGCAATTAGTTTTTAATTTGTAACTAAACTAAAATCGGTTACAGCTTATTCAAATGTCAGTTCTATATTCTTGAAAAACTGCAAAACTACAAAACTAAACTTCTACAAAAACTGTTACTTTTATTAACAAATCAGTTACGGTTTCAGTTCAATTTTCGTGTAAAAAAACACGAGATCACCTTAAACACTTTCTATTGTATGAAGCAATGGCATCTGAAACTTTATAATTGAGTCATAAATAATTTCCGTCTACTTTGCATTGATAAATTCACAATTCTCCATTATTAAATATATCTTTCTACCATCTTATTGACAGTTTATCAAATCATTTCTCGCAAGACTTGGTAGGTTTGGACTGGAAGAGATTATTAATAACTTAATTGACTCACTGATCAGTACTGAAACCTTTTCCATTCAAACTTTTTAAAGAGGCTGTTCCGTTATTTTTATTATAATAGATAGATCCTGTATTATTTTTCTATGTTTCCAAAATTGTTAACTCGTGTGTTGTTCTATTCATTATTGATTGAAACTGTAATTGTAAACCTCTTAACCATCTTATTTTTCAGTCATTATCAGTGATAGAATAGGGTAATATATAATAGGTAGGAAAAATTTAATATTGAATCATAAAAATATGTTAAATTATAAAACAACATACAACTGATAAATTTGTTCACCATAACAAAAGAAATATTATTAAAGTAAATAAAGTGCTCATAATTTCAAAATATACATTAATGTTTCATTTAATTTATCCTTTTTAAATGACCATCATCAACTTAATTCTTATTCTTCATATCCCCTTCCTTCCGTGGTTTGTCAAAAGTGCTTGAATTTTTCTTTTCATGCATTTGGCTTAAACGATAGATTAACGTGCGGGCTTCAAATTCGGAGATTCCTCGTTCGGCTCTTTACGGATCTAAAAATGAATTCAAAAATGCAGGACTGAATGCCCATTTGGTTCATCAATTGTCTGTCAACCAATTTTCATGAAAAATAATCTATCAATTCGTGTTTTCACATTTCGGAAATCCAAATAAGCCACATTCAAAACCGACATCTTCACACTGTGTAGATCTACGAGTATATGGTCTATTTTAGAAGCGGACATGGACAAAAAATGATTCACTTTTTTTCTTCAATTAGGTTTTCAAATAGTTTAAATACAATTTAATAATTATTCAATTAATATAAAACATTCCTTTTTGCAAGCTTTTTAATCCCAACCACATCCACTAAAGTAATTTTCCCATAATAACCCAGAGATGAACGTAAGTATTTGATACCTAGTGATTACGTTTTTTAAATTCAAACCTATTAAGCATTTTGTAAAACAAAAATCCTAGACTTGATATGCAGTTATTGGATCAATTAAAAATTAAAAATCTTTTAGACATCTATATTAAAAAATAGAGTACATGTATAGTATGTTGGTCTATCACGAGAACTCCTTCCAAATAGTAAATAGTAGAGACGTGATTTTTTTTTATACCATGTTCGCTCCCAACGTGGAGCATATGGATCTACACAGTGTGAAGATATCCACTCCGAGTGGAGTATATGGATCTCCTCAATGTGAAGACTTCTTGACATATTATTTTAGACAAGAACCGTTTGTCCGACAATTGCTCAACTCAAGACAATTTTTTAAATCCGACAGATGAGGAATCGAGCCCGCATTCCCATGATTGCTAGGCGCGTACACTACCAACTACGCTAACCGCGTAGACAAATTTTAGCTTAACTGTTTAATAATAGAATTAATATGAATAAAGAACGAGTTTGAATATTTAACAGACAAAGCCGTATTATAAAGCTAGTTTATTATTTCCTCTGAAGTGGACTCATGTTCGTGGATGTATATCCTGCACTTCGAAGCGGACATGTTAATAAAAAAAAACATTTTAACTCAATGTCTTATCAGTATTTATAAAATATAAATACATTATTTATCAACTAGAACGCGCTAAGTGTAAATGTTTATACAATTTCTTAGACCACCACTGTGACATACGCGACAACCGATTTAATAATTTATAAATATAAAGTATAATTACCAACCAAAGTACTTACATATTTGTATTATTTGATATATTTTAATCTTCCCTCAGTTGAGATTCGAGCGAGACATTGTATGCGTCGCATTTCAAATACTGTGCTATTTTTCTTGTGACTTTTTTCGGAAATTTAAATATTATCTCACAACCAAATATCAGCGACAGCTTTTTAAAAGTAAGTACAATTTTTAATGAAAAATACGTGTCTTCTTCTTCTTTTACCAAATTCATTACTGATTATTTAACCCTCGTAAATATAATGCTTCCAGTGCTGTATTTCCTTGTTTGTCACGGAATCTTACAATGTTTATATTGCATTAATTTAATACTGATTAAACCACTATCTTCGTAAACAGACCAAAACCACATGGCACAACTTGGTCATCCATTCAAAAACTCATTAATATAACTGAATAGATACCAGTTTAGATAATTTGGTTAATACCAATTTTCAAGCACTTATTACATGTTTATTATCGCTAGCCGAGAGGTTAGCATGTGTGCTTTGCATTCAGAGAATGCGGGCTTAATTTCCGTATCTGCTTGATGTAAAAATAATCTGAAAATGCACGACCAGATACACATTGTATTGAGCAGTTATCTGGCAATCAATTGCCGTAAAAAATAAACTGTCAAGACATGCCACGTTGCGAACATCTATATAC